>JAVJIF010007989.1:0-91830 GCA_038442645.1 Agave tequilana | reverse complement strand
TCGGTCTCGGCCGCCGACTCGGCCGGCACCGAGACGGATCGGTCTCGGCGACTCGGATCGGACTCGGGCGATACGCAAAAAACGCTACATAGAGCGCCAAAAAAATTATGAAAAAATCATGACAAATCATAAAAAAATGTAAACATCCAAATTCATGCATCACATATTCAAAACATATCACCTAACACTCAAAACATAACGTGAAAGCATAAATACAAGCGTCGTCGGTAGAAAATATCAAAATACATGCATAATATAGTAAATTGCACAAAATAATTCATAAGTACCTGCTAATATAGTCATTTCCACATTGAATTACGAGGAGGCTCCAAATCATCATTATCATCTGGCCCGCGATAAGTATAGAAACCGGGCATATAGTTTCCATAAGGATAATGATATGTAGGCTGAGATGATTGGCCAGAGGATCCACTATCAGAGTAATATGGCGGTAGGGGTTGTGCAATATCAGCTCCATGGTGATAATACCCAAAACCTCGATAATCAGTGCTGCTAGTAGAGTATTCACCAGTGCTAGAATAATCAGTGCCAGAATATTGGCCAGATGTCAAATCCAACCCCTGTAAATGGCCTTCAGACTATTGATGACCATGTGAGTATTATCATGTCCACTCGAATAATCATCGCTAGAAACACTGAATTCGACCAACCGATCCAAATGCCTACGCTGCTGTGAAATCCCCGCCCGGCGCCCATGATCTGTATCTTGTGTGGCATAATATTGTGAATCCCATGTTAAAGCATCATCTCGTTGGCTTCCACCAACTCCATGAGTCTCTTCAACATTACCACCATCACCACCATCACCACCATCACTGCCGCCATCACCCTCACCACCATCACCCTCACCACCATCATCGCCACCACCATCACCGCTGTCATCATCACCGCCATCACCATCATCACCGCCACTTCGTCAGTATGACGAATACCTTCATCTAACCAACCTAAGTCATCTGGTGGTAACATCGGCTGTTCTCCCTCACGAATCCACTCATCCAAAATATCATCATCATTGAAAATATTGTTCAGATCAATTGGGTTGTAATAATCATCAGTGTCGCTTTTGCATGTCAAGTTTCTTACTCGCAACCGCATATTGTAATGCACATATACTAGTTTATGCAACTTTTTCATTGCCAACCGCGTTGCGCAGTTTTGTATGAATTAGCGACCACGTACTCCAATTTCTTTCACAACCCGATGAAGAACATGTTTGGCTTAAGACTTTGATGGCAATTTTCTGCAGATTAGGAGCTTCTTCGCCATAATTAATCCACCAATCAGCTGGAAGAGATTGTTGGCACTGCTCTTCTAGTTAGTGAGCTTCCAAATTCTCCAACTCCATCCACAAATAATTTTATCTGTGAGAATACACATCACAAGTGTTAATATTTGCATAACATTATATCGATGAAATAAATAAATTATTATTACCTCATTAATAGCTCTTGCTTGTTTAGTCAAATCTGGCTCCAATCTTTTAATGACCTCCTTTATCCATATCTCACTTCTGGATGTGTAGAAAATTTTTTTGAATATTGGAGTGCTGGATTTAAAAAATATGCTGCAATAATGTAAGCAAACGATTGTTATGATATGACAGTTTCAATTTCTAGTCAACAAATATGATTTCTAGGCAAATGAATTACCAGCAGCATGCAAGTGTCTATGCAATTGTCCCTCCCATCTTCTATCAATGATGTCCCAGTACTTCTTCCAGTTCTTATTTGAGGCCTTTATAGCCAATTTTGCTCTATCCATAGCTTCATATATAATAGATAGTGTAGGTTTCTTGTCCTGGTCCACTATCTTCAAGACTCTAACAAGAGGATCCATAATGTTTTGGACTCTCTTGCTTGCCTTCTTCCAAAACCGGTCAGTCAGAATGAGATTAGCAACCTTATCTCGCACACTTCTTCTACTCCTTTCCTTGTTGAATTCACGCCATTCTGTAGTCGTGCACATTCTTTTCAAATCTTGCTCATAGCGAATAAGGCTTTCAATAGAAATAAACTCGGTGGCAAACCGTGTTATACCTGGTCTCAACAAATCTCTATCTTTGGTGTATAGCTTCATTAAATTCACCACTTTGAGGCTATTGTAAATGAATGATGTGATCACCTTAGCATCATCCAATGTCTCCTTGACTGATTTCAAAGAGCCAATATCTTCAAGCATCAAATCAATGCAATGTGCTGCACAGGGAGACCAAAACAAATGTTTTCTCTTCTCCATCAACATGTGACCAGCTGCTTTGAAACTTGCCTCATTATCTGTGACAACCTGCACGATATTTTCTTCGCCAACTTCATCAACAACTTTATCCATTAGCGAGAATATATACTCAGCAGTCTTCGAGATATTAGTGGTATCAACAGAAGTATGGTAGATCATGCTTCTATCACAATAAATCATGAAATTAACAATAGGCTTTCTATTATGTGAACTCCATCCATCACACATGATCGTGCAACCATACTGCGGCCATTTTGTTTTTATTGAAGCAATATATACTCCAATTTCTTTCACTTCCTCCTCTAAATAGAGATTGCCAATCTGGTACCCTGTAGGGCCTTTTACACCTGGACCTGCCTCCGCAATAGTATTAATCATGGCTTGGTAGTAAGGACCACTATCAGCTGCATTGAATGGTATTGCATTGTAGTGAAAGAACTTCGTCACGGATTCCCAACTTTTTTCATATTCTCAGTTGAGAACATGCTTTTGATTGATTTCTGTTTTGTTGGGAACATGTAAGGATCAATACCACGAGCTGGAATTTCAGCTTCTCTCATAGTCATACTCCGACGCAATCCACGGTTACTCCCTGATCCTGAAGGCTGTGAACTACTGCCACCAATATCAACTCCTTCTGCCGATCTCCAAGCCATTTCACGACTTTCTTTCATGGCTTGTTTCAGTTGTCTTCTTTCAACTCCTTCTAAACCACCAACTTCTTCAATTTCATTATCAGAATCTTCTTCGGTCACCTCATAGAAATCTTCCTCACTTAAAGATCTCATAAGTCGGTCTTTTTTAGATTTAATGGCCGCTCTTTCTTTACTACCTTCAGAAAGATGTCGTCTCATTATTTGAGATATCTCTTTTGATACTCGCAAGCATCCTTCCACCTGACCGGGTACATGTGCTATATGCTGCTTCAATCTAGTGATACCACCATGGACTTGTTTCCCACAATAATTGCACTTCACAAGTTTTCTACTTCCACCAACAGGGGTACCATGTTCCCATCCAATATCGCGTTGCTTTGGAGCCATACTGAAATTTAAAAAAAATTATCTGTTAAATTAAATTAAAACTAAAATTAACTAAATTAAAAAACATTAAATTAAACTCAATTAAATGAAACTACAATAAATTAAACTAAACTAGTTTATACTAGATTAAGCAACACTAACTTAATTACCTAACTTTAATAAAATAATTAAATTACCTAATTTAATTACAAAACTTTATTAAATTAAATAAACCTAAATTAAGTTAACTAAACTAATTTAAATTAAATTAAATTCAATTAAATGAAACTATATTAAATTAAGCTAAACTAATTTATACTAGATTAACCTACAATAACTTAATTACCTAACTTCAATAAAATTATTAAATTACCTAACTTAATTACAAAACTTTATTAGATTAATTAACCTAAATTAAGTTAAATTAACTTTACCTAAACTAACCTAAATTAAATGACATTAAATGCAAATTAATTAGAGAGAGAGAGAGGAACAGAGTGGGAGAGAGACGGAGACAGAGGAGAGAGAGAGGAACACAGTGGAGGAGAGAGAGAGAGACAGAGGGAGAGACAGAGAGAGACTGACAGGGAGAGGGAGAGATACAGCGAGAGAGAGAGAGTTGCGACAGAGAGAGAGAGAGAGATACAGAGTGATAGAGAGAGAGAGAGTGCGACAGAGAGAGAGAGAGATACAGAGTGAGAGAGAGAGAGATACAGAGAGAGAGAGAGTGCGACAGAGAGAGAGAGATACAGAGTGAGAGAGAGAGAGATACAGAGAGAGAGAGAGTGCGACAGAGAGAGAGAGAGATACAGAGAGAGAGAGAGAGAGAGAGAGTGCGACAGAGAGAGAGAGATACAGAGTGAGAGAGAGTGCGACAGAGAGAGAGAGAGAGATACAGAGTGAGAGAGAGAGAGAGTGCGACAGAGAGAGAGAGAGAGAGAGATACAGAGTGAGAGAGAGTGCGACAGAGAGAGAGAGATACAGAGTGAGAGAGAGAGAGAGAGTGCGAGACAGAGAGAGAGAGAGAGAGAGTGCGACAGAGAGAGAGAGAGAGAGAGAGCGCGCGCGCCGCTGCAGGCCAGAGAGAGAGAGCGCGCGCCGCTGCGGCCTGCGGGGAGAGAGACAGAGAAAGAGAGGGAGAGAGGCACAGAGGGAGGGAGAGAGAGAGACTGAGAGGGAGAGAGGGGAGGAGTACCTGCGACGGCGACGGCGACGGCGACGGCGACGGCTACGGACGGCGAGGGCTGGAGGTCGTCGCGGGGGAGACGGCGAGCGCGAGAGAGAGAGAGAGAGAGATCAGATCTGATCTCTCTCTCTCTCCCCGAGCGGATTTAAAGGCGAAGGAAGTCACGGGTCGCCGAGTCGACCCGGATCGGGTCCGACTCGGACCCGACTCGGGCGACTCGGCCGAGTCTATCACAACTCGGCCGAGTCGCCCGAGTCGGGTCCGAGTCGGACCCGATCCGGGTCGACTCGACGATCCACGCGTGACTCGGGCCTCCGAGTCATCCCGGAGGCCGCCGAGTCGGATACGACTCGGCCGAGTCGTATCCGACTCGGCCGATCCTTCGAACACTGCTCTTCTCTCTCTTCAGTCTCCCTCTCGGATCTCTCCCTCCTAATCACTCTCTGCTTTTCTCCTGAGGGGGAGAGAGCAGAGAGAGAGCCGAGAGAGATCGAAAGAGGGAGAGAGATCGGAGGGGGAGAGAGTAGAGATAGTGATGAGGGGAGAGCAGAGAGATCAGGGGTAAAATATCGGAGAGAGTGAAGGACACAGGGGGATAATTAAATAGCATATTGTAAATTGAATTATGAATTATAATGAATAGAGTGACTAAGAAATTATGAATTATGATTGAATTATGAATCTTTGTGTAGATTGAATAGCATGATAAAAATTATGAATTATAATGAAATATACGGATCATATTGTTTATGTAGATGGAATTATAAATTATAACTTGTGAATGTGAAAAATTATGAATAGCATGATAAAAATAATGAATAGCATGATAAAAATTATTAATTATAATGAAATATGCGGATCATATTATTGTTTATGTAAATAAAATTGTGAATTATAACTTGTGCATGCGAAAAATTATTGTGATACTTGCTAAAAATTGTTGTGAACTTGCTAAATGTGTTGTATATTGTTTTGATATTTTTTTATTTTTTAAAATTATTTTTCTATTTATAATTTTTTTAATATAGTATATATATTTATTTTTATTAAATAAATATTAAATTACGTAACCTACGTTATGCGTTACGTTATAACCTATGTTAATATAACAGAAGAAAACGTTATCATTATGTTATCGTTATTTTGAACATTGCACCATAGCATAATGTGATCAGATGATGAGATTAAAGCTATTTAAATCATGTGAAACTTAGAAAAGGTCTTGGGTGCCGGGCCAAAATTATCAAAACCAAGCGAAACAAAATTCTCTCCTGTGACACATTCACAAAAAAATGTTCGTTTATCCGTCTTCATCCGTGCGAAAGTGAGCAGTGCCAGCTCGTCGCCGCCCCTTCGCTGCCGCCGCCGCCCGCATCTCTCTCCTCACCCTCCCCCTCCTCCCCTACCTCCATCCGCGCGCATGAAAGAGAGAACAAAAGCTCCGCCACCGCCTGCATCTCTCCCCTCCTCCTTCCTCCTCCTAGCCTCCTCCCTTTCCCTCCTTCCACCTCCATCTCTTTTCATCTGCGAGAGAGAGCGAGAAAGAGCAGCGACGAGAGCGCCCGCCGCCCTTCGTCGCCGCCGCTCGCATTTCTTCCCTCACCCCTCCTTCCTCTTCTCCCGCCAGTCTCCTTCCTCCTCTTTCCTCCCCTTTCTTCGGTCGGTTTCCACCGCCACTTGTATACTAGTAAGCTTTCACTCTTTTCCTCTTTCACTCGTGATGAAACCGACTTCCCCCCTCCATTATTCTTGGCTATAGAAGATGTTTTGAACCTATGGTTGCTACCTCTTTCTCTAGCGGTTCTTGATTGCAGAGTCTGGAGACCAAGCTTTCAAATTTCGGTATTGGTTGTGGTTCCAGCTTGCCTTTTTTTTATAGCAAAAACCGGGTTTGGGTTACAGGATACCCAGGTTCAAGACTGGGCTACAAGACCAGGCTATGATAAAAGAAGAAGATATGTTATGGTAGATTTGATCTTAAAGTGTTATATTTACACATTTGTTTCCACTTGTGTTAAAATCTAAGAAGCATGGACACGGACACAGAACATGGGTACAACATGGACATGGACACAAACATGAACATGGGACACAACTTCTTGAAAAGTAGGACACAGGGACATGGTGACATGACACTTGAATATGCATAAAAATAACAATAATAGTGCATAAATATAAATGCATGATTTTATCTTTACATCCAAAAGTTCATATACATAGATCAAAGTCTAACTTCTTACTTTGAAAAATATTTAAACTTATCATAATTTTATACAAGTTATATTTTGATGATATTTTTTTTGTTTCACTAAAGTATAATCTTTGATACATTTAAATAAATATCTCAAATATTTAATGCGAACAAAAAAGTATAAGAGAAATGTAGAACACATATCCATACAAGAAGTGCCCAACTAGTGTCCTAAATTAAAAAGTCTATATATGATTGAGGATAAGTTTGAGAAGTGTCCGATAAGTGTCGGTGTTCAACACTGGTTTTAGAATGTCTGACAAGGGTACGACTTCATAATAGAAGTACCCATGCTACATAGGTCAAGAGTGCGCCAACTTGATTTTATCATTGATTTATAGTTTTCTTATGTAGAATTACTACTTCCTTTATAGCTTGATGTTTTCCATGTCATCTTACTGGATTTCCTCTACTCATTTGTACAAGTTGAATCTGTTTTCGCAAATAGGTAAGAGGTCGTTTGTGGATTGGGTAAACGGGTTGACTGTTGACCTTGAAGGCAAGACTTGCAAGAACTCACAACGTGAGGCAGAATGGAGCTTGGGCCTAGTCGAAACCCCTCTGATGCTTAAGTCAGACTCGCAGTTGACAACATTAGTTTGGTAGATAAAGTCTAGAGTTTGCAGAGCATACTTTTCACCATGAGTCAACAGAGTATTTATAGGCGTATATTGGAGGGTTTATTGGGTATTTTACCCGTATTTAGGATTTTTACCCCGTATTCTAGTCATATTGGAAGACTTGTAAAGTCGGTTTAGCCTTCTTGGGCTTCAAGTAGGCGGCCTGAGCTCATAGTGGGATATATCTTGATTTAAAGGTGAATTTGTAGGCCTGGGCCCGTGTAGCCATTTTTTGGATATATCCATTGTGCCGGGGCGCAGCTTGGCCAATGTCCAAACATTAGCGCCCCCAGATAGACAAGGCATCTGACAGGTGGGCCCTGACTCTCTTTAGGACACGCGTCGCAATTGTGTTAACTGATTTTTCCATTGTTGACAACGGTCAGTGTTCTAAATGCCGCAGCGGCTACATCGGCCGGAAAAATTTATCGGGGATGGGGATATATCGGGGATATTTTTAAAAATCGGATGTCATAATCGGAGACTGTAAATATACATATCTTCTTGTCTTAAATCGCATCTCAATAAGACAATATATGCATAAATTATATAAATCTACATAAAACATCATACTTATATGTTTAAGATATGCTTAAATTGATAACTTGCATTAAGCCTATGAATTCATAATCACTATCCAAGTATAAAATCTTCAAAAATGCCACATTGCCACATCACTCGTATTACCCAAATACCTAATCTAGAAATTGGGTGTAGAACGCTATATCGGGTCCAAAATCCGCCAAAATTGCGGCCGATATATCGGGTTCATGCCTATTTATTAGCGATTTTGGATGAAAAACGCTATATCGGTTTGGATGTGCCAAATCATTGCAGCTAGGTGCCGTAAATGCAATATCGGCTCACTATCGGGGTTATATCGGGGATATTTAGAACACTGACAACGGTGAGTGATTGTCTTTTTGTCTTCGGGACGGTTCGAGTTCGTGGCCTATGCGGGACACGTGTCAGCTATCCAATAGCGAGACGCCTTTTCATCTTCGGGGGCGAGAGTTTTTGCACTCATCTAGACACTTCCCATGCCTCTTGGGGGGCCTATATAAACCCCCTCTAGTCTTTCTTTTGCCTTCTTGTCGACCCTGGTCTAGCTCGTGCCTCCTCCAACCTTCTGTATCTCTTCTATCTTGGTGCCTCTGTCTCTTTTCAATCCTAGTAAGTAGTTTTTGGTCTTTTCCTTCGGTAGCTTAGGATCCTCGGGAGAGTAGTTAATCACATGACCATTCTTGACGAGAGAATCACTATATATGTTGTTCCCTTAAGTAGTAGATAGCCTGAGGAAGCCTTTTCCTCGGGTGAGAACGATGATGTTTTCTTGAGGTTGAAGTTAGGGTTAAAGAGACCAATGCTAGTCCCTCCGAGGTCATCGAAGATGGCCCTGAGGAAGAGGGAGGTGATGATGACGGCGGTCACCCAAAGGGAAGCATTGATACTCGAGTGTCGAGGATGTCAGTATTGTAGAGCTCTGATGAGCCAATTAGGGTTCTAGATGCCTTTTACTTGTTTGTTAGTCAGTTTAGTGGGAAGACATCTTCTAATCTAGGTCAGACTCACCACATTTCTCCTTTCTCTATACGACATCTCCTTCCCAACGAGGGGTTTGTTTCCCTGGTCAAAACGAGGTTGGCATCTATCACAAGTGCCTCGTTTTAGGTCTTTGGTTTCCTCTCCACCCTTTTATTGCCGAGGTGATGAAAGCAATCGAAGTTCCAATCAGCCAGATCGTGCCGAATGACATCGCGGCCATGGTGGCTTTCATCACCTTGTGCAAAATAAACAAGATCACCCCTTCTTTGAACTTATTTTGATGCTTCGTTAGCCAAAAGGTTCATCCTAATCTACTCTGGACATATCTGTTGGCCAGGTATAATAATAAACTAACCTCCAACCTTCCCACTTCTAAAAAGCGTTGGAGGGATAACTATGTTTTCATAGGGGGCCTCGAGGAGTTTGACCTCCCGACAAAGTGGGGAGTACCAACTACCGAGTATCTTCTTGGGGCATTCTGAGCCTCTTATCTATTAGAGGAGGGAGCTCAGACCCTCCAATCCCAACCTAAGTGGGAGAGGTCCATCAAGTACATGTTGACAAGCAAGACCGAGTCTAGCCGACTCCGAGGGTTCATTTCTTTTTAATCTCAAGTAGATTTTTTTTCCAACATCTCATTTCTTTTCTGTCACAGCGACTTTGACTCCCAGATTCTTAGCAAGCCACAACACAAAGAGGGGAAGGGCAAAGGTCGGGACCAGAAGAAGATGAAGACTGCTCTCCGAGCTGGTAAAAGGCAAGAAATGGCTGGGGTTCCTTTGGGCCTCACGAAGCCCATCACCATCTCAAGCATGGCCAGATTTAGTGGCCACAAAGAGGGCGCGACAGCTTACTTGAGACGAAGGTTGGAGCCACCAAGCCTTCACAGACAAAGATGTAGAAGCTCCTCAAGCTAAGCGAGGACAATAATAATGCCCCCGATAGCAACGTGGATGTTGTCGCTGGGGACAAGAGGAAGGCGACCCCGACTCCCTCTGATTCCTCGAAAAGGCCGAGGAAGGATAAGGGAGAGGAGCATGTGCCTCCTCTTACCACTAAGTTGGATATCACGCTGGCGAAGAAGTTCTCGCACCTCTTTGTTTCCTCGCGACTGGACTACTCTGAGGTGCAGAGGTCAGACTTAGAGGATATTCGAGGTTCGACTGGAACCTCGGAGGGGCCGTGGTTCCCAAGGACTGAACCTTCCATCCCCGCTTTATGCTGGATGTGAACGACTTGCCCATGTGCAAGGCTGGCCCGAGGGCGACACTGAATGTATACATGCTGGCGGACTGGCTAGGTTTGGTAGAGAAGTCGATGGAGGCCTTTACCTCCAAACCTTGTGTTTATAGTCTTTCAGGTAAGAAATTTAGCTATTGATCTTCATGTACTAGCTTGCGCTTACATGTTACTTGCCTTGTGCTGCATGGGCCGTTAACCTCATGATTGAGATAAATGATCGAGTCTTCTCTTTAGAGAACACTCAGACGGGGTTCGTCGAGCTTGAGGAGCAGTTTTCCTTGGCAAAGAAATCCGCTGAGGACTAGAAGAATTTGGTTCGTCTTATAGCTCGAGTGGAAGGGCTAGTCAAGGAAAAATAAGCCCTGTAGGAAACTAAGTTTTATGTCGTCAAGGCAGTGCAGGTCTCTTCAACAGAAGCTCAGGGCTGACTCTGCGGCCTGGGCTGAGGAGCGAGCTCACCTAGAAGCCGAGGTGGCCCGTCTCCACGCGATTGACCTAGATGCAGTTGTGCCAAGGCGGTCTCGGACTACAAGGAGGCCTATCTTGATGCTTTCTGCACGGGTACTTATCATCAGGGGTTCAAGGAGTGCAAGCTCTAGATTAATGAAATTTTTTCAGATCATAGGCTCGACCTTTTCAAGATTCGCGTGAACAAAGAGAGGAGGTCGCCGCGGAGGAAGGGTGCCAAGAAGAACCCCCGGTTGAGGAAGCAAATCTTGAGGTCTGTATTGCTCAGGATTGGGCTAGGCGCATGACGGAGGAAGTTCGGGAGGCTTGATTTCCTTGGGGTTGTATCTTTTTTTTGTCCATTTGTATTTTCTTTCTCATAACTAGGAAGCAAATTCGCGTAACAAGAATGCTTTAGTGTTAATGTTAGTCATTTTTCTCGTGCCTTTTCTCTGATTTACGTTTGTGAATTTGTGCCAAGTTTCATCTTGTTTTGTTTATGTTTTGTCGTTTTATTATTTGCTTGTACTAAAATATTGCTCGAACTTGTAGTTGCACACTGTATGTTTAGCCCCTATACTGTGAGGTTGGGCCTTGATGGATGAGGTCGATCTCGAGATTGAACCCGTGGGTAGTGTCGAGCTAATACTTGTGTTTGAATTGTTCGACGCTTGAGGCTTGGGCTCATTTTTCGTCCCCAAGTCTGAGCTCCGAATTCAACGTTCGAAGCCTGAGCTTGAGGTCCTTTGAACCTGGACTCATTTTTCGTCTCCAAGCCTGAGTTCTGAGTTCGACGCTCGAAGCCTGAGCTTGAGGTCTTTTGAGCATGGGCTCATATTTCAGCCCCAAGCCTGGGATCGGAAGTCGACGCTTAAAGCTCGAGCTCGTGGTCTTTTGAGTTTAGGTCTATTTTTCGGCCCAAGCCTGGGATCGGAGTTCGGTGTTTGAATCCTTAGCTCGAGGTTTTTTGAGCCTGGGTTCATTCTTTGGCCCCCAAGTATCAGCTCAGAGTTCGATGTTGAAGCTTGAGCTCGAGGGGTTTTGAGCCTGGGCTTATTTTTCAGCCCCCAAGTTTGAGCTCGAAGTTCGACACACATGGCTTGAGCTCGAGGTTTATTGAGCTTGGGCTCATTTTTTTTTGTCCCTAAGCCTGAACTCGTAGTTTGACGTTCGAATCTTGAGCTCTAGATCTTTTGAGCCTGGGCTTATTTTTTAGCCCTTGAGCCTGAACTCGTAGTTCGATGTTTGAAGCCTAAGCTCAAGATCTTTAGAGCTTGGGCTCTATTTTTATCCGCAAGCCTGAGCAACGAAGTTCGACTCTTGAAGCTTGAGCTCGATGTTTTTTGCGCATGGGCTCAATTTTCAACCCCAAGTTTGAGCCCGGAGTTCGATATGTGAAGCCTGAGCTTGAGGTTTTTTGAGCCGGGGCTCATTTTTTGTCTCCAAGCCTGAGCTCCAAGTCCGATGCTCGAAGCCTGAGCTCGAGGTCGAGTTTGGGCTCATTTTTAGCCCTCAAACCTGAGCTCCGAGTTCGACACTCGAAGCCTAGGCTCGAGGTCTTTTGAGCCTGGGCTCATTTTCGTCCCCAAGCCTTGGCTCCGAGTTCGATGCTCAAAGCCCAAGCTCGAGGTCTTTTGAGCCTGAGCTCATTTTTTGTCCCTAAGCCTGAGCTCGGAGTTTAATGCTCGAAGCCTGAGCTCGAGGTCTTTTAAGCCTGGGCTCATTTCTCATCCCAATCTTGAGCTCAGAGTTTGACGCTCGAAGCCCGAGCTCGAGGTCTTTTGAGCTTCGACTCATTTTTCATACCCAAGGTCTTTTGAAACTGGGCTTGTTTTTCAGCCCAAGCTTGAGCTCAGAGTTCGACGCTCGAGGCCTGAGCTCGAGGTCTTTGGAGCCGGGGCTTGTTTTTCAGCCCCAAGCCTAAGCTCGGAGTCCAACTCTCGAGGCCTGAGCTCAAATTCTTTTGGGTCTGGGATCATATTGCAGCCCCCAATCTTAAGCTCGGAGTTCGACGCTCGAAGCTTGAGCTCGAGGTCTTTTAAGCATGAGCCCAGTTTTTGGCCCCATGCTTGAGCTCGGAGTTCGAGACTCGAAGCCTGAGCTTAAGGTCTTTTTAGCCAGGGCTCGTTTTTCATTACCCAAGCCTGAGCTCGAAGTTCAACGCTAGAAGCCTGGGCTCGAGGTCTTTTGTATTCATTTTTCAACCCCCAAACCCAAGCTCATAGTTTGACGCTCGTAGCCTGAGCTCGAGGTCTTTTGAACCTGGGCTCGTTTTCCGTCCCTAGTTTTGAGCTCAGAGATTGACGCTCGATGCCTGAGCTCGAGGTCTTTTGAGCCTGGGCTCACTTTTCATCCTTGAGCCTGAGCTCGAAGTTCGACGCTCGAAGTCTGAGCTCGAGGTCTTTTGAGCCGGGGCTCATTTCTCATCCCCGAGCTTGAGCTCAAATTTCGACGCTCGAAGTCTGAGCTCGAGGTCTTTTGAGCCTGGGCTCATTTTTTCATTCCCAAGTCTGTGCTCAGAGTTCGATGCTCGAAGCCTGAGCTTGAGGTCTTTTAAGCATGGGCTCATTTTTTGTCCCAAGCCCGAGCTCGGAGTTTGACACTTGAAGCCTGATCTTGAGGTCTTTTGAGCATGGGCTCGTTTTTCAACCCCAAGTCTGAACTCAGAGTTACCAACATTCAGAGTTACCAATAATTCAGTCACAAACCAAGAGAATAATTATTGAATGAGGTGAGTAGTTTCATTCATAGATTGAAATCATGCAAAAGGAAATCACAGAGTCGCAATAAAGTCACAATAGAAGAATAAAAGTATGTCAAAACGTCTGACTTATTACATTGATATGAAAAATAATTCTACTGAAAGAATATTTTGAGGTGCTCGATATTTCACGGATTGGTTAATGCTTCTTTGTCCATGGTTGCAGTCGATAGGTGCCTAGGTCTGAGGACTATAATCACCTCGTACGGTCCGTACCACTTGGCAGTGAGCTTGCTCTTTTGTTTCTCTTCCTCGCTGAATTTTGCTTTCCTCAGAATGAGATCGCCAACTTTGAAGGTCTGTCTCCAAACTCAGGAGTTGCAGTATCTTGCGACCTTTTGCTTCTGTGAGAGTATGCAACTTAGGGTGTCAGAGCGTACTTCATCGAGGAGGTCGAGGTTTGCGCGAAGCCCTTCTTCGTTCTTCTCGTCGTAATATGTGATTCTGAGGCTTTTCATCCCAACCTTGACTAGTAGCACGACCACGAAGCCATAAGTTAATCGAAAAGGTGTTTCCCCTGTGGTCTTGTGAGTTGTGCGATAGGACCACAGAATCTCCGAGAGTTTCTCTAGGAGCCTTTAGCATCAGTTACCCTCTTTCTCAGTGTCTCGAGGATGTTTTGTTGGCGAACTCTGCCAGGCCATTTGTTTGTGGGCGTGCGATGGGCACGAGTGTGTATGGTGATGTTCCACTTGTCACAAGTCTTTGAAACCTTTGTTGTCAAATTGAGCCCATTGTCCGTGATAATAACTCGAGATGCTCCGAAATGACATATGAACAACTCGATGAAGCATTGACATTTTTTCATGTTGTGCTGGCCAGTGGCTCTGCTTTAATCACTGAGTTGAAGTAGTTGATTGCGACTGGTAGGAACTTCCTCTGTCTGGAGGCAGACATGAAAGGGCCGAGGTCTAAACCACATTGGGCGAAAGGGACATGATTGATTATCGAGGTCATCTCTACTGCAGGGGCGCTTTCTATCTTGCCGTACAGCTGGTAGGCCTCACACTTCACAAATTTTTGCGAATCTGCCAGTATAGTCGACCAATAGTACCCTTGTCGTAGATCTTTGATGTAAGTGTGCGACCTCTATGGTGATTGCCACAAACTCTGTGAATCTCTTTCATGACATAAGCGACCTCTTTGGGCCTTAGGTACTTTAGGTGTGGATAGATGCCGGTTTTCGTAAATGCCTTGTTCAGTAGCTTTTTGTCGTCCTAGTGGTTTTGTTGGGATTGACATTATAAGTGAGCGTCCCACAGGTAGGCAATGTGATTGGGGCCCATCCTGTAGGGAGTAGTCTCCACATGCATCACATCCTCTTCCTCGGTACCGGGGCGCATAAGTCGCTCAATGTACAATGTCTGCCCTAAATCAGGAGTGATGAAGATGGCCAGCTTGGACAGTGCATTTGCTCAAAAATTACGACCCGAGGTATCTGGAGTATTTTGGCCTTTTCTAAGAGTCCCGTGTTCTTTTACGACTCCGAGGTACCTCTTTATCTCTTCTTCTTTGGCCTTATTCTTGCCATTTATCTGTCTTACGACTAACTTTGAGTCACTATGGACTTGCATTTTTCTTGCTCCCGCCTCCTCGCGATATTGAGGTCGAAGATCACTGCTTCATATTTCGCCTCATTGTTGGATGCCTTGAACTCGAGCTTCAGAGCGTATTCATACAACCATCTCTGGGCTTTTGGTTACAATGTCGGCTCCACTAGCTAGTTCATTGGAGCTGTCGACGTGGATTGTCTAGAGGCCAGGGTTGGCGGTGGTTGGGGGAATGATGTCGGGTGTCGTGGGCAGCTCGTCTTCTTGATGTCGATTACTTCCTCTTTGGGGTGTATTTGACTATGAAGTATGCGAGGGCCTGTGCTTTTATCGTTGGTTGGGGTAGATAGTGTATGTCGAATTAACTGAGCTCTATTCCCCAGTTGAACATTCTTCTAGAACGATCAAGTCGCTTCAAATTCTCTATAATGCTGAGCCTGGAAGTACGACATAAGTTTTTGTGCCGTGATTGGCAACACATATGCTGTCTTTTCAATCTTGACGTAGGTCAGCTCGACGTCTTTCAAGACCCTTCTTATATAGTAGATCGGTCGTAGGCCTTCTTCAGTGGGCTTAATTAGTACGGAGCTGAGAACCTTTCTGCCCACTGCGAGATAAAGCTTCAAAATTTTGTCATTGGGTTGGGTGAGGAGAGAAGCCCAAAGGTACTCCTTCAGTTGTTGGAAAGCACGATCGCAGTTGTTGGTCCAGGTGCTGAGCTATGTCTTTCCTTTTCTTCTATCGCACCTCAAATAGATTTTTAGGCTACTGTTGCAAGAAAATGTCTGGAGTGTAGCCACCCAACCATTCAATCGTTGGATGTCACGAATGGTTCGAGGTTCACTCATATTGATGACGACCTCTATCTTAGTAGTTGTGAAGAATCCGAGGAACTTTCCTGATGTCGTCCCAAAAACGGACTTACTGGGTTCAACTTCAACTTGTACTTCCTCAGGACTAAGAATGTTTCCTTGAGGTCTTTCACATGGTTGCTTGCTTTTGGTGATTTGACTAGTATGTTATCAACGTAAGCCTCACAATTCCTCCCGAGATGGTCCTAAATATTTTGTTGACTAGTCACTGAAAAGTTGCTCCTGCATTTTTTTAAACCAAAAGGCATCATTCTATAACAAAATGTGCCTCTGTTAGTTATGAATGTGGTCCTTTCCTCGTCCTATAGAGCCATTTGGATCTGGTTGTACCCTGAGAAAGCGTCTATGGAGCTCAGGAAGTTGTGCCCGAAGGCGCTATTGACCAATTAGTCAATCCTCAGAAGGGGAAAAGTTGTCCTTAGGCATGCTTCACTGTGATCGATAAGACGCACATCCTCCATTTCTCGTTTGTCTTTTGAACGAGTGACGGTGGAAAGCCAGTCCGGGTAGTGCACTTCACGGATGAGCCAACCTCCACGAGCTTGTCAGTCTCCTCCAACGCGGCTTTTTGCTTTGCTAAGCCAATGTTTCTCTTCTGTCAGACAGGTTTGGCCGGAGGGTTGACTTTCAGCTTGTGAATGATCATGTCATGGTCGACTCCCGGCATATCCGTGACCGATTACTCGAAATTGTTGATGTTACCTTTTAGGAACTTCATAATCTCTCTTCAGGATCTTTCGGTGAAGACTTAAGGTTGACAAACCTATTCCCATTCGAGGAGATGGAACATGCACAACTTTTTCACGGGCTGTGGCCCTCGATTTTGTAATTCTTTTCTCATATCGAGGCCCTCGATTGGGAGACTCACGTATCACGAGCTATTTTTGGTGGATACATGATAACAAGCTCGAAATTAGTTCTGGTTACTTCGGGCTTGATCAACTCCGTGGCTGATTGGGAATTTCAGCATCTGGTGGCAGGTCGAGACTACAACTCTACTTGAGTGGAGTAATGTGCGACTGATGATTCCATTGTAGGCCGACCCAACTTTCACCAGCAAGAATTTCGTCATGATTATAGTTGTGAGGGGTTCATCTCCCATGGTCATAGGCAAGACGATCGTGCTGGCTATCGGGGCCGAGTGTCCTATAAACCCGAAGAGGGCCGAGGTTTTTTGCATTGATTTCCATCTCCTCGAAGATGGACAAGAACAAAATGTCACAGGGGTGGCCACGAGCAACCGGTGTATTCTTGCGTTCCTGTTGATCACGAAGATCACCACAACATCGTGGGGATAAGCGTTCCCTTCCAGGTCTTCGATAAAACTCATCAGTTGCCCTGTCTTTACTTTCTTCCTCGAAACCTCAGCTATATTGACTGTTCTGGTGCATGTCTTTCGATCGCTTGATGATTCTCCGGCTGTGGCGGGGCCTCCGATCACGATGTGAATGACCTTGGTGGACCCTAAGGTCGAGACTCGAGAACCTCAGGCCTGTATTCTATCTCAGCTCTTCGTTCCCTCGGAGGGGACAGTTGGCTCACGAAGCATTTGAGGTTGCCCCTCTGGATCAACTTTTCAATATCATTCTTCAAGTGAATGCAGTCAGTGTCATAGACATGATCCCTATAGTACCAACAATATTTGTTCCGATTTCTGTTCTCTGGGATGGCCTTGATGGCATGCGTGTGGCTGAGGTAGCCCTCCTTTTTTCCGTACATCAACATCTTGGAATTTGGAGCCTTGAGGGGAGTGAAACTCTCGCTTCCTTGGTGGCGTCTTTAGCCTATCTCTTCAGCCTCAGAAGTCCCTCCTTCGATCATCGTCACTCTCTAAGCTTTTCAATTCGTTCTGGGCCGAAGGGTCGACAACTCAAGGTTTCAGCTCCTTATTTATTTCTTCCTCTGCTACCATTAATCTCTCTGCGTGGGATAGGAGTTCATCAAGAACTTTCATGGCTTGCTAAAGAGCGAGCATGTGAAGTGCAAGTTTTTCACTCCCTTTATAGAGCGGCAATTGCCACTTCTGGACGACATTGGTTTATCTCGAGTCGCTTGATGTTGAATGTGCAAATCAATTCTCATAGACTCTCTTTCATCTTGCCTTATGGAGAAGAGACTCGTCGCGTTCTTGCTGCTGGCTATGAAACGTTGGCAGAATACTCGGGCCATCTCTTTGAAGCTAGCTATTGTCCAGCTCGGAATCTGATGGTACCATTCTTTGGCTGACTTGGTAAGAGTGGTGTTGAAAGCTCGGCATAAGATCGTATTGTCTGCATGGATATCTCCATTATAGCTTGATAGTTTTGGACGGTGTTTCTTCGGGTCCTGGATTCATCGTACTTTTTGAGCTCGGGAAATTGGAAACCCTTTGGTCAGAGGCTCTCTGTACATGGAGCATCAACGGGTTATCATCCTCCCTAAGAGTATTAGGTGGAGTATCCTTCGACCTCTTTCTCTTGTACCTCTTCAAATGTTCCTACTCGTCACGACTCTTAAGGTCAATATTCATCCTTGACTTCTATGATCGTCGGTCATGGTCTTTGAGGTTCTCCTTGGGGGTGTAGACCTAGCACTTTCAATCTCATCATTCTTGTCTTTAGGTTGGGGGGAGGGAGTGCGGAAGTTCCTTTGGTCACCTTGAGCCTCATCCCCTCGCTCTGAGGGGTTTCCCCGAGACTTTGTGGGTCAGAGGGGGTTTATCTGCGCGTGAATCTTCCCACCAGTGTGTTCAGGGTTTGGTATTGAGTCAACATTTGAGCAAGGATTTTCCGTTAGGTCGCGTTAACGAATTGTTCTTTGTGGCTTTGAGGTGCCTCGGAAGGACGATTCTGAGATGCCCCGATGGGTGGATTTTGTGGCATTTCGAGGGGGAGGTTTTGTGGCATCCCAGGTGGGATTAGGAGGCGCGGGATCTCCCGTGTTGCTCCTCGGGACCACTGGGGTGTTGGTCTCTGTGGTCTCATTGGCCGGTTGAAGAACATGGTCGAAAGCAGGGCTTTCTTTCTTAGATTGCGGTGGGATAGTGGTATTCATGTCGTTTCCACAGACAACACCAATGTTTCTGCAAAAAGGCAAGAGGTCGTTTGTGGATCATGTAAACGGGTTGACTGGCGACCTTAAAGGTAAGACCTGCAAGAGGAACTCACAACGTCAGGGAGACCGGGACTTGGGCTTAGTTGAAATCTCTCCGATGCTCAAGTCAGACTCGCAGCTGACGGCAATAATCTAGTAGATAAAATCTAGGGTTTGAAGAGCGTACCCTTCATGAGTCAACAGTCTATAGGCATATATTGGGGGGTTTATTGTTATTTTACCTGTATTTGTTTTACCCCATATCCTAGTCATATTAGGAGACTTGTAAAGTCAATTTAGCCTTTTTGGGCTTGAGTAGGCGATCAGGCTGGGCTTGAGCCCATAGCGGGATTTTATCTCGATTTAAATGAGGCGAATTGCGGGCCTGGGCCCATATAGCCATTTATTGGACATATCCAATTGGCCGAGGCCTAGCTTGGCCCATGTCTAAACAGAATTGTGGGTAGTCGATATAAGTGTAGTAGGTTAACTTGATCAACACCTATGTAGCATGGACCCTTTACTATGTCATACCCATTTCGGGCACTTTGACACCCATGTCGGACAACGACACTTCTTGGACACTGACACTTTCCAAACATATATTTTAATTAGAACACTTGTGTCGAACACTTCTTTGACACATGTCTTGTTATTCTCATTCACTTCTTTATTCCAATAATGTTTTGGATATTTATTTACCTTCATGATAAAAAAAAAAAATTTAGTCGGAAAACATCATCAAAATCTTGATTGGTATAAAAATTGCTATAAGTTTAGATATCTTTTTATATAAGAACTAAATACATTAAACTACTATATTGAAAGTTAAAAGAGGCAAGGCCTATTCCTTTCTCAAAGTCATATATAAAAATATATGATAGGTTAAAATTTTAGACTATATCTTATCACCATATTATTAGATGTCTAGACTTTTAGATGCAAATATATCCAAGTATGTATGTATAAGTGTACACTCAGTAATTATTTATATATATATTCTATTGTCATCTCACTGTGTCCCTGTATCCTACTTAACATGGAATTATTGTGTTGTGTGCCCGTGCTTAGATCAACACCCATAAATGTGTGAGCTGATGCAGGTCCTGCTCTAAGCAGCATTCCAGTGAACAACTGAACATGATGTTTTCTAACTGATGATTTTTTTGATCAGTCTGTTGAATGCCACTATTTAATCTTTATAACGTGCTGATCGGTATGTCCAGATTCAAACATCATGTCCAGATTCAAACAACTTTTCTGTGAATACTCCCTTACTAAAATGCTCTGTCTTGTAACCTGATTAGAATTCACATCTTTTTGCAGGCCCTTGATACATTTAATACAGCAGTTGTTTCACCCATATATTACGTGACGTTCACATCCTTAACAATTGTGGCAAGTGTTATCATGTTCAAGGTAATTATTTTGTTTAACTCTGGTGATGCCTTGTTTTATTGTCCAAATACTGTTAGAAACTTTATTTTTGGTTCTTCATTGGAATCAACTACATCAATAACCGAGGCTGGTATTGCTGATACAGTTGAAATAATGGCGATAATGGATATTGTTGATGTGACCAAGACAAAATGGCTGGTATTTCTGAGATTGCTGATTTCTACTCCAAAAAATATCGATACCAACTACCCAGATTTCAAACCATGAACCACATACTATTGGGTATAAACTGGTGGATCCCTGGTAGAGTTAAAACAACTGAATTTCTCAGTTTACCAACAGCCATTGGACTTATTTTCAACTATGCAAAATGAGGGTCCATTAGGTAGAGAAATAAAAATATATAAAGTGATGGGGATCAATCTAGTCTTTATTTAGTAGGTTTCTTTTTAGTTGTTTTATTTTATTTAGTGTGTTTTTAGTCCCACATCAGTTCTGATGGGGAAGTCTTCTTTATAGGAGCCTATATAAGGCTAATGCTTGTAGTTGATTATTTAGACTGTGATGAATTGAATTTAAACCATTTTGTGGAAGCACGGTGATTTGCTTTGCAGATTTAATCTTTGCATGGTGATGTGCGGAGTGGGAGAGAGATCTCCCGGGTGATGAAGTACGAATCCATTTTTATTCCTTCAAAACCCTAATTTCCCCCCTCATTCTTCCTTTCCCCTTCTCATATTACATCATTTTATTATCACAGCTAAAATCCTGATTTCTGTCGTTTCTTATTCCTCTTTTTTTCATCCACAAAATCTTCTACAAATTTCTTCCTTCCACAAAAAAATCCCAAACCCTAGCCTTCACTCATACAAAACCCTAGATCTACTTCTTCTTTTTCAATTTATTTAGTCTTAGTTTTATTAAAAAAAGGAAGAGTGAAAAAAGTAGAAAAAAGGAAAAGAACGAATAAGAGAAGAAAAGAAAAAAAATCAAAAAATCAGACATTCCCCCAAAAATTTTCAGTTCGAACTATTCATTTTCTTCTTCTAAGAAGAAACCCAAACTCTAAAACTCTATCTTCTTCCCCTCAGCCTTAGCCACCATCGCCCCCATCTCCGTCACCCCAACTCTCGCCGCTGTATCCCGCACCAGATCAGATCCTCCACCTCCAATTCCTGTCGCTGATGCTGTCGCCTGCATCCTCTTCTTGTCGTCAGATCAATGATCGAGATCTCTCGCTGTTCATCTCCTTCGTCTTCAGCCCAAACCTACCCCCACCTGCTGCCACTTCCCTTGTAATAGAAGTCCAAATCTTCTTTCCCAAACGTTGCCTCTTGCGCCACCACCTCCGCGCCGATCACCTCTCTGACTTCCTCGCCGAGTTTTCGCTGACAGCAGCATAGTCTCAACCTTAGGCATGAACGGGAAGAGAAGTGAAGTGGGTTTTCAGATTCAAATCCAATCCAATCGAACAGGATCCTTTTTTATCAAAGTTGGGTTTAAGTGAACAAGTCCGACATGTTACAAAGATCTGACCCGATCCGAGGTGAGCCCTACCCGCTAAACCGGAAGAGCCACTGAGGAGCACCGTTTACGTCATCGGTTACCTGCTGACATCATCGGCTCGTTGCTAACGTCATCTGCTCGTGAAGCTGACCTGAGCCGCAAAGTCAACGTGAGCTGACCCTGAGTCGTCGGCTGACCCGACTCGTCTGAGCTGACGCTGACGTCAGTTGGGCCAGCTGATGTCATCGACTACCTAAGCCAAACTATTCACTGCAGCAATGCAGTTTTGTTCCGACGTTCATTTCAGGCCCTTTTGGCGTCCAATTGGAGTTCAGTATGAAATGTTGGATCCGCAGCTTGAGTATTGGAGTTGGTGGAAAGATTTCACGATTTTGAGCAGTAGATCAGACCTCCACGAGTTCCTGTTTGGTGCCGGTACAGTTCCTGCAGCAGTCCAATACCGTTTCAGGACCTGTTCAAAGTCCGATTCGAGGCATTGGGTTTGTAACTGAGCCCCGAGTTGACATGGAAGAGAACCTTGACCGCATGGTAGAGAAGCTTGTCATCATCCTCGGATTAGCTTGGGATTGCAATTTCACATTAAAGTGGATAGAGTCACGAGGCGAGAGTCGAAATATTAGTAGCGTTTTCTAGTGATGATGTTAGAGAACCAGAAGTTGTTGATGAGGATGAGCCAGAGCCAGAAATTGTTTGAGCCGGAGCCAAAGTCAGAAGTTAATGAGCCGATCCGAAGTCAGAATTGGAAGTCTCTTATTGAGATCCTTGTAGATCTTCTAGCGGAGCCTATCATGAAGCTATTGTCGCATTCACCAGCTATGAGGGTTTCCTTATTCCTGAGGCCGCCTAACGTGTACGACCCGTTGCAGATCTTTTAAATGAGGCAGGTTCACAGGAATTTGACGTTTTCAGTGGAGCTGATGGGAGTTGTTTTGCTGCATTTATCCTGCTCGAGCTACTTCTGATTGCGATCAATTTGTCACGGAAGCCAGTTCCATCTCTACCAACGTGGTTCATGCATGATGCATCAGTGTGGCTTCCCCGTCCACCACCGTGACCTAATTGGTGTGAGATGTACAATTTTACCCGATCGTGCCTGCTGCTTGTTACCACAATTTAGAAAATTAATAAAAATAAGAGAAATGTGCATAGTAACAACAACAAAAGGCAGTAAAAGATAGCATCTTGAGGGAGGAGAAACAATAACAGTTCAATTAGTAGCAACACAGAAGGAGCAACAATACCAACAACAATGAGAGAAAAAAGATGGGGAGAAGAAGAGGAGGAAACCTAGTTCATATTGAGAGCGCACCTAAATGCGCTTCAGGCGCGCCTTGTGCTCCATTTTAGGCGCAAACGAGGTGCGCACTTTGTTGCGCCTCGCGTTCGCTGTGCGCCTCGCAGTGTTCTAAATGGTGGCCACAGCGGTTACATCGGCCGGAAAATTTATTGGGGATGGGGATATATCGGGATATTTTCAAAAATCGGATGTCAAAATCGGACTGTAAATATACATATCTTCTTGTTTTAAATTGCATCTCAATAAGACAATATATGCATAAATTATATAAAGCTATATAAAACATCATACTTATATGTTTAAGATATACTTAACTCGATATTTTGCATTAAGCTTATAAATGCATAATCACTATCCAAGTGTAGAATCTTCACAAATGCCACATTGTCACATCATTCGAATTGCCCAAATACCTAACCTATAAATTGAGTGTAAAACGCTATATCGGGTCCAAAATCGCCGAAATTGCGGCCGTATATCAGGTCCATGCCGATTTATCGACGATTTTGGGTGAAATCGCTATATCGGTTTGGATGTGCCAAATCATTGCGGCTAGGTGCCGTAAACGCAATATCGGCGCAATATCGGGGTTATATCGGGGATATTTAGAACACTGGCGCCTCGCATGGCTTTAGGGTGCACGCATGCGCCTCGCTTCACCTCGCGCCTCATCGCGCTTTAACAAAACTGGTACTATTTCTGCACATGACCTGATGGCCATGAGCCAGTTTATCCACCGCGCCTCATGGTTGCGTTCCTCTATTCCTTTAAATCTTTAACTAAGTCAAACCCAAATCCATCAAGTCATCAACCTATCAAAAGTTCCATTTGGTGCTAATTTCGCTCTTAAAACCTTAATCTCACTGCCATCACCATTCGAAGAAGGGGAGAGATCAAGTTTACATCAAAGGCCACTGGTTGACATGGATAAAAATCAACAACCGCTATGTGCTTTTTTTCTGATCCTTTTTATATTTATTGGGATTGAAATAAGATTATGGTTAATACTTGAAAGCCTTTTTAAGAATGTGTTTTCTAGATGTCATCCGATACCCAATATTTTGGACTTGTTTCAGGTAGGTTCCACCTAAAAATAAATATATAAACCAGTTGTTAGCTTATGCTTTTCATAACCATGTTCTCCTACAGTTTCCAACCATGCAAACTTGTAAAGAGGTGATCAGCTTCTCTTCTATTCAATTTGGAGACTTATCTGGGCCATTTAGTGCTTTTCAATCAATTATCCATGGTTTAAAAATCTCGGAACCAGTGTCGCTATCGGCTAATGGTTTTTAGTGTAAATATCGGCAATATCGGCCATCAATATTGGAAATATCAGTCATATCGGCAATATCGGCCCCAATATTGACCGATATTATAGGGTTAACTTCGTATCGGCTGAGACTCGATACGGTATTTGCCGATAAATATTGGAATCGGCTGATATTTGAAGCCATGCTATTATCATCTACCCACAGAGAGTACACTTCCATCAGAAATTTGACGCAGAAATACATTTGCTATGAACTTCACCTTTTGTCACTTGACAGAATCTCAGATTAAATTCTGTCCTTTTGGCTTGTTCTCACATGTGGCATTAGTTTATTCTACTTTCTAAGTGAGCTTTGTCGGATGCAGTCAGTTTCACTTGATATTTTTGGGGTTAAGTGGAAGCTGCCTTTGCAAGTAGCTGGGTTGTCTATGACTATCCCTTGTGCGGGAATCACTTTAAAATCTTAAATATTATTGCCTTCACACGAGCACACCTTTCTTCCCTGTCGAATAGATGCAACTGGACATTAGTCTTTTGGTTTCAATTCTGCTTTTTGGCTCAACATGATAGTTCAGCTTCTCTTTCAGAATAGTCCATGGGTTAACTCAGGTTTTTGGTTCAACATCATAGGTCAGGTCTTCAGAAGGTGAACTAGTTCGGTTTCTAAATTTCTGGTCTGAGAAATGTATGGTTCTCTTTCTATGGGTGGTGTTTCATCGGTTTCAAATGACCATATAGCTGTAGGCCATAGCTGTTTCATAGAACTATTCTGCAATGATGCTACAACACTTCGTCTTAATGAGGGAACTCATTTAGATCTTGGTCCTTGTGTCATCTAATGAATTGCTTTAGTTGGGGAAGCCAAATGGAATATCTATAAGTTAACTATTGGGTTTTAAGCTTGCTATCTCAGTGATTGTATTGCTTTGTATCTTTCTATGAGGAATGATGGCAGTCCTCACTCGAGTAGCTCCCAGGGGACTACTATGGCAGATAGCTCTCCACATATTTTCTTTGACGTTGAATTTCAGTTCTGGAATGGTGGGAAGGTGTATCTGGATTAAACTCTTGGTTCTTATCAATTCTTCTTCCTCTTCCTTTATAGTGGATCGTGGCATTCTAATTTAATTTAAGATAAAAAATTTAACCATTTTTTCATAAATAACTACAAAATACTTCTCCAAATTTTGAAGCATAATTTAAATCTTGTGCTTAGTCTTATCTCTCAAGATTTTTATTTTATTCTTAAAACTGATTCAAAGCTTAACAAGATCAAATTTCACAACTAGATCTTGTTCTTGTCATTTATTTTGGTATGAAATAAATAAGTTTGGCCATTTTCTGAATATCCAAAGATGATTAAATTGGATGTCTTATTCTTGAAAATTAGTGTATGTAATTTTGACCCTTACCACATACTCATGTCATTTGTATCATTCTAAGAGTGTCTTAGGATTAATAATAAACGTTACCATCTTATGATCTGCTAGTGTTGAAAGATGCCAGGTGGATCTAGGTGGTGGACCTAGCTGCCTAGTGCATTAAGCGTCGCCTATACTTGGAGGAAAAGGAAAATAGAAAAAGCAGAAGATTGGGAGATTTGGAACTTACTCGTGCCATTGTCGTTGTTGCCGTGCCCCATAGCCATTGCTGCCTTGTCTCACTTCCATCATCTCCATGTCGCCTGCCTCCAGTTGCCACAAATGCATTCATTCCACTTTTTCCATAATGGAGCATCTAGAAATTTCAAGTTACCTAGGTTGATATAATATTATTTGAAATAGAGGTTGATTTTTCAAATAAAGGTTGATTCTTAACATAGAATATCATAATTGTTCTGGAACCATTTATGGAATGGGGAGACCCTAATTATAGATTTCAGCTCTACTAGCTTTGAATAGGTTTAGAATAAAAGTTGAGAGTGAATTAACTTTAGAGGTTAACTTAATTTCTTTATGCTTTGATCTATACTTTTATCTAATATGTGTTTGATGACATAGAACGCTTAATTTTGCCACTGATTTCTGTTAAATGTAAGTTGAATATTATGTTCCTCAACCAAAATGCACTCCAATTGATATGTAAGATGCAAAAGAAATATCATTTAGGATTAACAAGGAGAGATAGGAAGGCATAGTAGGAAAAAAATTTCTTAACCATCAATAGAAAATCCCTTCTCTTCTCATTAAGGGTGTGTTGGCATGGAGTTGTTACAAACAGTTGAAAACAACAGCAACGGAAGTAATAAAGCCTTCATGTCAGATCTGTGGGTCAGCTAGATGAGTACCTTCTCTCTATTTTACCTGTTAGTGTTCCCTAGACAAATTACATAGGTAACATATCTTGTAACTTCTGCGTCCTCAAAGCTGTGCTGTGTGTGAACAAATAATCACTTGACACTTTAATTAAGCTTTGTTTCTCTTATTGTCACAGCAGGTATGACCATCTAATAGTCCTTTTGTCTGTTTGGTCCACTTCTTCTCAATCCAATTTATCTTTGCAAGTAGTAATGCATGTTTATAAGAGAGGAGACATAATGAATGCCTATCTCTGAGTGGTTATCAGAAGTAATTTATTGGACATGTGCTATGAACATGCTTCTACACTAACAGAAGTAATGCAAAATACATTCTGATTGTTATTTTACGACGCGTGTCGTAATGCTGGGTATCCAACACAGAGGGAAGAGATTAGTGCACTGCTAGACATCTAATATGGAGGGAGGGAGTAATTGTCTTTGTTCTTTTCCTAGAAAGTTTGCGAGAGTTGACGTTAGGTTGATAACCGGTCCTATGACTTTGTCAAATTCTTCGTGGAGCCTTGCTTCATAGCCGAACCCAGCTTGATGGAATAAGGCTGATGTGAAACGTGTATGCGTGTATGAAAATCAACAATAAAATACTCAATCACGTTTCACCAACATGAAATTATCGTTGGTAGGAAAATATTAAAACTAATAAAGCGGATAGGTGTAACAAAATAACATGCGCAGACAAATCTAATTCAATCGTAAATCAACTAAAGATCATATATTATGCGGCAAAAGATTTTACGATCAATACTAAAGCTACCGAATTACAGATAAGTAGATATGCACAAGCTCACGTTTGTGGACAACAGTTAAATCGATAAAAAACTCAAAGATCAAAATATCAGACTCGAGCGATTTGGATAAGAAACCTACATATTGGGAATCAAGTGTGACCTCAATATCCTTGTGATGATTGTGGATATGTAGAGCTCGCTTCTACAACTCTAACGCTTCGAACGGTGCGTGATTTGAGCTCCGAATGAGTAAGATATGGTCCAAAAAAAGAAGCTTGCTTGTGCAGAAATTCTGCTCGTGTACTGTAGCAGGCATGACACTCTAGCAGGCGGGTTGTACTGTAGCTGGCAGCGGTACTGTAACAGTTGGGGAATTTTGATGGATTTTTCTTTTAGGAATATTTTTCTATTTTTTTCTTTGTAGAGAAAGGATAAATTTGTGGAGAGGTAGAGATAACTTTAGAACTAGAGTTTGAGATTAGAAAGAGGGATAGAGAGGGGATAAACAATTAGGGCTTCACACTCTAATTGGGGCTAGTTAGGGTTTCACATTCTAAACTAAGATTTCCTAGGGCTTCCCACCACTAAAAGAGAAATTTGGGAGATCTTAAAACTCACACAAATTTGAGAAATTTTCATCACTTCGTTGTCTTTATTGATTGATACAACAAGCCTTTTATAGGCTTGTACAAAATTGAATACAACTCAAGCTAAAACTCTTAATCAAAATAGAATTACAATTCTAAAATAAAAAAACTAAACTCCTAATAAAAAATTCCAAATAAGGAAACTTAAAAATATAAAAATTAAAATTACATAGAGTTCTATTACCACTGGGAAACTGGAAGACGTCTTTTTCACCGGTGAAATACATTCCATACACGTGGCTTGATGCTCGTATCATTTTTCCCGTATTGGAGAGAACTAGACTCCATCGAGTTAGAAATTAAAGTGCTTTCATACTGCTTTAAAATTTCATGATCAATCTTTGGCAGTTTAATTCGGTTTAGTCATGTATCATCAATTAGTACTTCTATCCAAATCGGATAATTTTGAATCCCACCAACTTGGGTGTGTGATAATTTTATCATCTAAGAATTTATAGACTTGACATGCTGTATAGAGTAAAATATCTGCTAGTGGTAAAAGGAATGAGCTCTCGAAAATAGGCTCAGGAGAAGGCTCATTAGCAAGTGGGATAATATTTATAAGATCTTTATTATCCACTAAGCAATCAATATTGAAAGTAGAAATGATGTCAAAATCTATGAGAAGATCTATAGCATAAATATCATCGTTCAATTTCATCAAGAAGCATGCAACCTTTAAACATCACCAACATTAAAAGTATGTAATCTATTCCTATCATCAGCTTGTATCCCATGATTGACGTTTTGTGCAATTTTATCATTGATCTCCGTGGGTTTGTGCATGTGTGATGCAAAAGATGATGCAGGCTCAATGACTTGATACTGATCAGCTATGGGGATAAGATCTGTGAAATTTTGATTTAGTACGTAAGATAGACCATAAGTGAAAAGGGTATGGTGTTGGTAGTAGGGGAGGAAAGGGTTGGTGACTAAAACAGGTAACGACGATAGGGGTCGGTAGTAGAGGAGGCGAAGAAGGCGGTGTTGGCAGTAAAGCCGGTGAAGGATAATGACAGGTGACAGTAAACTCCTTAATCATAGGAGTTACTTTCAGAGAAATAGTACTATCAGACTTAGGTGCTTCAATGGGAGTCACTGATGGCAATCTTAAATGGGTTTGGACAGTTAGCAGCAACATGATCATAACCTTGTCATTTGTAATATTTAGTTGTGGGACTAATTTTGGAAAAGTCTTTTTCATTATTCTTTCTTTTATTATTGTCAGACTTTTCTTTGACATCGTTAACTGAAGGAATCACACAAAGAACACTACTTTTTGAATTTGGAAGAATTCATGATTTGGAGTAGGTTATCAATTTTAGCCATGATATCAAGTGTTGGTTGGCTCCTTGGTTTGGCTTGAGGGAGTGAATTTAGTCGTTGGCGATGAAAGTGTATGACTTACGACGTTGAACAAATGGGGGAGGTCTAAACTCGTAGAAATATGGTGACACGTACTTGGTTTCTAACTCTTCTTTCATCCTATCTCATGTTCCAATCGGTCGTTGACCACATAGTACTCGCCTATTTACGAAATTGGTCCAGTATTGATTAACTTGTCCAGTTAGTTTCATGGTAGCGAACATGACTTTCTCAGCTTCAGAAAGTCAGTACCGAATAAAATACATGTCCATACTTTGTAGCCAGTTTAGAATAATTTGAGGATCCCTCAAATAAGTAGAATAATGTATAGACCACCATCAAAAGTTGGTATATCCATAGTGGTTGTTTGAAGATTCTTATATGCACTTTTAGACTAGATTTTTTTGGGTTTTGGATTGTTTTGTTTGGTTGTTTAAAAAAAAAATTATGTTTTCTAAAATTGTGGGTTCAGTCAAATCCTAATTTTGCCAGTACAATTGGTCAGGTTGGCTAACTCAGTTAGGATATTTTTCGCACTTGACGTTCCTTAATTATAGAACCACGTTGAGTACCCTTCCTTAGTTATACACATCATACAAAATTTTAAGGAAAGGCTTACCTTTCAATGTTTTTTAATTTTTATTATTTTTGCAAAATTTATACTAAATGCAATAAAGCAAAACTAATTATGCAAATCTTACCTAATTGATACAAACTGATGTGAAACGTATATGCGTGTATGAAAATCAACAATAAAATACTCAAATCTTGCTTCACCAACATGAAACAGTTGTTGGTGGGAAAAGAATTAAAACTAATAAAGCGGATTTGTGTAACAAAATAATATATGCAGACAAATCCAATTCAATCGTAAATCAACTAAAGATAATATATTATACGACAAAAGATTTTACGATCAATATTAAAGCTACTGAATTACAGATAAGTAGATACATACAATCTCACATTTGTGGACAACAGTTAAAGCGATAAAAAAACTCAGAGATTAAAATATCAGACTCGAAATAGCCGATTTGAATAAAAAACGTACCTATTGAGATCAGGTGTGATTTCAATGTCCTTGTGATGATTGTAGATGTGTAGAGCTCGCTTTCATGACTCCAACACTTCGAACGGTGTGTGATTTGAAGTCCAGATGAGTAAGATATGGTCCAAACAAAAAAGCTTGTTCGTGCAGAAATTCTGCTCGTATACCGTAGAGACACGACACTGTAGCAGGCGGGTTCAATGTTCTAAATGTTGGATGTCGACCTAGGAAGACAATGTAAAGTCAGATTGTGGATATCGGAAAAATTTTGGAAAAATTTGCTCAATTTCAGAACATATATATGTATATCATATAGTATGTCTTAAATGTCATAAATGTCCTAAAACATCACATATATGATATCTCTATATGTTTAATTTATACTAGCAATAATTTTATCTAATCACATCCAATAAACATAATTAGCTTCCAATAAAAATTCAAAAATGTCTCAAATAGCTTCATGATGACTAAATATTAACATTAACATCAATAAAATGTCAGCCTCATAGATTGCAGTTGAGCATTCATTCACAAGAGAGAATCAGTTAATGGTGCCCTAATTTGAATTAGTTCTAAGATTTAATGATGTGAATCAATTTAGGAATGAGTAAGTAGTTTTAATTAGAAGAAACGAGGAAGAGAACTCGCTTTTGAGATTCGTGAGGAGTTGCTGGATCCGAGAGCTCGCCAGGGCGGTCTACGATGGAGGGGAGAGACGACGTGGCTCGTCAGAGCTTGGCAGGGCTTCCTCGGTCCTCGTCTCGTGGGTTCTCGACAGGGCTCGACGGAGCTCAGTGGGACCTTGTCAGGGCTCGACAGAGCTCGACGAGACCTAGTTAGGGCTGGCGGTGCTGTCAGGTCTTGGCAGCGCTTCCTGAGTCCTCGTCAGGGATAGTGGAGGAGGTCAGTCGAAGCGCGTTGAAGGTCGTCGGGGTTCGTGGGGACTCGCTGAAGGTCGACGAAGGTCGTAAAGGCCTTGCCGGAGGTCAGTCAAGCTCGTATCTCCCTCTAGCCTTCTCGTTTCTCTCTCTCGCACGATAAAATTAAAGCTACGAACAAGCCCTAATTCCTTCTCTTATAAAATAGAGTCGGGTTGGGTTAATGGGTCCAAACCCAAAAGAAAAAATACAACAAAATTAAATTGTCAATTTCAGCCGATTTCTAGAACCCCAAAATCGGCTGAAATTTCAGAAATTTATCAAAATTTTGGCGACATTAACCCCATTTTGAAATTTGAAATGGGGTAGCTGATTTCGTGTCGGCCACATGAATTTCCCGACATTTCGGCCGAAATTTCGAAATGTCGGCCGATATTTAGAACGTTGGGCGGGTTGTATTGTAGCATAAGGCCAGTACTGTTGCTGGTGGCCGTACTGTAGCAATTGGGAATTTTGATGGATTTTTCTTTTGGGAATATTTTTATAGTTTTTTTCTTTATAGAGAAAGAAGAGAAATTTGTGGGGAGATGGAGATAATTTTAGAAATAGGGTTTAAGATAAGAAAGAGGGATAGAGAAGGGATAAACAACTAGAGCTTTACGCACTAATTGGGGCTAGTTATGGTTTCACACTCTAAATTAGGATTTCCTAGGGCTTCTCACGACTAAGAGAAACTAGGCATAGCTGATGATCATGACGTTCCTTTTCAATAAAGTCCTTGATATTCTTACTTTAAAATTCAACTTTTAATGCATGTGCATAGCACATGCCAAAGATTTACCCTTTACAAGACGACCCTAATATTACTTTTGTACAGTGTTAGCAAGTAATACGGGGGATTTAAAAAAAATTTAAGACACAAAAATATGACCAGTAGTCTGTATATTCTCAGTAATCAAAACTTAAGCCGAACTACATTATAAAACTGCAGGCAAATAGTACCAATATCAATTACCGAAGTTGAATGGAAAATATCTACGTGCTGGTTTTGTGCATGTGAGGCAGTACTGCAAGCATAAACTGACAAACTTGGGCTCTTGACAATCTGCTTATAGAAGATGCAGAAGAGAACCAATTCAAGTGGAGAAAAGTTCTATTTGTGATGTATCTTCTTGTTAGTGCTTAATTTTAAGAATAAGCACCTAGCGTTGGGATTGATTTCAGCTTTTGGTTAGTGAAATAGTTGACCTTTATTCTCGGTTCACAATTATGTTCAATTACAATTTTTTGGAATTTTAAACTTAAAAGATGAATCTTGTTGAGAAGTAGCTTGATGGGGACATCCAGTAGCTCTCCTGGCGCGTATGTCAACGTAAGAGGAGACACATCCCATCTATATGGTTCGATTATTTGATGTAGTCTTTTAATTTTATTTGAGTTGATTTTTCTTTCTTTTGTTTAGTAGTTCCAGTTTCATATTGGTTCTAGGATGTTTCTTGCATTTCTTTCTTTTGTTTAGTAGTTTTTAGTCCCATATTGATTTTGGGAACTTTTTTTAATTTTATAAAGCTTATTTGAAGGCTTCTTCTCTGGTTAATAAAGGTAATGAATGCATACTTATTTTACCAAACAATTGAGTGATTTTATTCTTTCAAACTTTGTTCAGGTGTTTGAAATCTTAAGGAACTCTAGTTTAAGAGGGTGAACCCCTAACCAGCTCTAGTTTAGGAGGGTGAATTCCTAACTAGTCCCATCCCATTACCCTCTATCACCGTCCCCTCTCCCCATCCCTTTCCTAAAAAAAGTTACTGAAGCAAAATTCCCCAACCCCCTGGAAATTCCCCAAAAAAATCCTCACCGCGTGCTATTCATCTTCTTTGTCTCAAACCCAACTCTAAACCCTAACCTGGGTCTTAGCCCCGGCCTGTCACCGCGGCACCCTCCCTCTCTGGCGCTCTCTTCCTTCTCTAACATGTCGCACCCCCTCTCTTTCTTCTCCCCTCTCGACTTCAACCCTAGTTCTCACAATAGCCAACCCATTCCTCTCCTTCCCCAAAATCGCAGCCACGCCTCGTCCCGACTCCCCTCTTCATACCGTCACTAACCCTTTGCTGCTCCTCCCACGCCTTGCCCCCGACTCCCCTCTTCATACTGTCTATGACCCTTTGCCGCTCCTTAATGGACACAGAGCCCTGCCGATCACTTCATCTTCAAATCAACCTCGACCACAACCCATCGACTTTGACTGCACCACAACCTTTGTCCATCTTTGAAATCGTCGCTTGACCTTCGCCATCGAGGACCCATCTTCGCTGACTGATCTCGTTGAGAGGTCTCACTGACTTCAACCACGAGCTCTACAACCCTTGTAACACTTCTTCTTCCTCGTCTTCATACTCATTGGCAGCCGTTGACCTTTGCAACTGCCAATCTGAACTCGCCGACTGATTGGTCTGTGCGTTTTCACCTAGTCAACCACCACGACCCGTTGACGAATCAACTCCATCACCAACAACCTTCTTTTCTCTGAGATCTCTTTGGGTGCTACCTGTGGACTCGGCCCGCTATTTTGTAACTCACCCAACCCGCATCCACAATCTCTAAAAGCAACCCGACCCACAATGCCTGACTCGACCTATTTTGGTGCTCAACAACCCGACCCGAGTCAACCCAGATCTGTATCTTCTTTACAGACTCGACCCGGCCTGCAACAGACCCACTTAAGCCAGCATCCAACCTGACTGCAGCCACGAGCTGGCCCGATCCGACATACATAAGGGTTACTGGAGATCCGACTATTCAGATCAGATCCATTTGCAGAGTCAGGCCCATTTGCATTTAGATTTAGTTTTTCGGTCATTTCTCAGTCATCTAGAGTCTAATTCTAACCATTTTCGAAGCATAGGAGTTGTGAGAGATGGCCCTACACATCTCAGTAGATATCAACAGGACGCTAAGTTCAAACATGATCCTCAGGAGGTTCTTCTTCCTAATCACGGTTGTTTACTTGTAGGGTCTTGATAATTTATTCTCTAGGATTTTATCTGCCTTATTGTTGTCTACATAATTGATGAGATTGTGTGCATTTGCTACTTGTGATTCATCTGCTACTTGTGATTTATTATTTTGATATTAATTGTAGAAGCTTGCCAGTATAACATAGCTATTATAGTTAACTTGTTCATGATTGAAATTGCTCGCTTGCTATGCTTATTCTTGTTAATTTCATCCTCTAGTGTTATTAGTTTAATCTGTTCTACCTGAAGATCGTAGCTTATTGGTGAAATGTAGTTTTGGTAGTTTTATCTCTGATTTCCTATCACACGTGCATGTTTCAAATCAACTTATTTCTCTTCACTGTAAAGCAATCAGGTGGCATGATATTTACCAGAAGGTTTGTTTTTAAGATTAGCTGGGTAATGGTAGGTTGACTGCTTTGCAAATGAGCAGAAAACTTGAAGAGGGCTACATAACCTAAGCATGCTTACATCAACCTTCTTGCTATCTTGTGGTTCATGTGGATTTCAGCTGCTTGATTGTTTGATATTAGGTGATGTGCTCGCTTGTGAAGTCTTTTGTTTATATTGTTATGTGATGACAACGTGGTCATCAAACTTGCCAATTTTATATGATACATACATTCAAGTATTCAATACAAGTTATTTTATTGTATCACGCTATTAATAAAAATTAAAGGCATCTGTATCCAGCTTCATTTTTGGATTGGATGCTTCTTACCTGTGACCTTAGTATGCTACATAAGCTTGGGAAATGAGCTCATTTTGTTTCAAGCTTCTCTGCTTGGAACGAAACAGCCAGCAGTGGATAATGAAGTGCATTAGTAACAACAACACACCTTTGTCCTAAATTTTTGGGGTGGGCTACAATGAATCTTTTTCTTCCATTCAGCTATGTTATGGGCCAACTCCTGAAGTGCCATTGGTTTAACTTTTCACAGATTTAACTGCTTTCTTTCGTTTTGCTTTGGCATACAGGACTGGGATCGACAGAATCCGACACAAATCCTCACAGAAATGTGCGGCTTTGTGACAATTCTTTCAGGAACCTTTCTCCTTCACAGGACAAAAGACATGGCTGATGGTATATCTCTCTTTCTTGAACACCAATGTAGTTGATTTCATGCTGATAACAAAATCATGCAGAATACTTTAATATTTTCTTCATTCTTCTCAGGTCATTCACCATCTCTCTCGTCGCGGCTTCCAAAGCACGCAGATGAAGATGGCTATAACCCTGAAGGAGTTTCTCTGAGGACTCAGGAGTCATTCAGGTCATCGTGATGTGTTCCTATCTCCATTTGCTTTCGCCATCGGCTTCCACGGAGGAGGGCGTGCAATCACTCTTAACATGCTTTGTAAAAAGCTCACAATTCTTTTCTAAAGATACAAGAAAATGCAGTGGGGCTCTTTGGAATTCCATTCCAGTAGGCACCTCTCCCTCATACATGGACATTGTAAAGAAATGTACCAGGAACACACATTGGACACATAGTTTGTGTATTTTTATTTTGGTTTATCAAGAAGTTCATTTATTTTCCATCTTATTCTGTGTTAATTTGAACTTTTGCCGATCATGATAAGAGAGCATCCGAGTCTCAAGCATGCAGAAGTTAGATGGATGAGAGACGATTTCTATGGTCTGTATGATTTTTGTATTCTGAAGTAAAATTATGATTATGCACCAAAAATAAATGTGAAATGCATTTGGTGTGGGGTACACAAGTGATAGGAACTGGTAAATCAAATGTTCTGTACGTGCAAATCAATTGTAATTGTTGAGTTGTGAGCTGGATCTTAATTCGTCCCTAAATTGACAGCAGCCTGCAGGACGAGGTTCAAAGGGATGCTCAGGCTTGGTGTTTCTCAACTCTTGTGAAAGTCTTGCTTGTTTACATCATGAACGGCAATGTGATCAAGTGCATTAATCTCTCCTTTCTGCAGTTGCCATTCTTTTTGTTCACTTTCGTCTCTTTTGCATTGTTATTTATGGCAGAAGATAAAATAGATGATTGCTCAGTGGATTGCAAGTGTTTTGCTTTAAGAATTTTTGATCTGCTTGTAAACTAGTTTCTCAAAGTGAAGTTGCAGTAGGCAACACCAACATTTTTCTTACAGTTTACTTGAAGGCTTTCCTAGAGAACTACTACTCTGTTTGCATGGAATTGGCGAATGCTAGAGATGGAGGACCTAATTGTAGTGGAAAATAGTTAACAAATGCAAATTTGTTGATTTACTATTCAATCAATACTTCTTCTGAATAAACTACTTTGGCTGTTATGATGACTATATTCATCAGAGAAATCTTTATACCATGCAGTTATCATTGAAGAACAACATATTTGCATGAAAGACTAAAAGGGGACTTGGTTTTCAGCTGAAATCTTAATTGCCGATGATCATTTCTCTTTGGCTGCCGATGATCTTATCTACTATTGTAAGAATTGCCGAAACTTAAAACCATCATATCATAAAAAAAGCCAGTTAAAACCACTTGAGAAAGCCACAACCATAATCAACAATAGTGGTAATCACCGAATCACAGTTGTTTCCAGCCAAACCCAAGCCTCACAAATTTCCATAAACTAGAACTTTCTGTCGGTACAATGCTAGCGAGTGAATTGGTGCTAGGGTTCAGTATGCTCGAGTTGTCAGATTGACATATTCACCAGGAATACAGACAAGCTTACGAAGACTGCCCAGTTCCTTTGGCAATCTACCTTGCAATTGATTCAATCTAAGATCAAGAGATATAATATTGTTACTGTCAAGAATACACCAACAATCGGCTATGACACCAACTATTGTGCACTCAAGACTGTGATCAACGTTGCGGAACCGTGACAATATGTAATACTTGCAAAAGAAAACTAGTAAAGTAAAATAGTAGTACCAAGACAAAAGAGAAATAATACGAGAATTTAACGTGGTTCGGCGAAACCCAACTTACGTTAACGTGGAGAGAACTTGAGAGATTTTTACTAATAAACATAATACAAGAGATCTAACATACCCCTTGATTCCCACAAAAGTATTCACTTTCCCTTTAAATCTCTCAACATTACAAGAGTATTCATTATCTCTTTGTACCGTCACCTACCCCTATCTTTACATTGGTTTTTTTATATTTTTTTGTGTTACTAGGTTACAACCTTTATTTATAGAGTTTTACAATACAAACTCTATTCGAATTAAGAGACTTGACCGTCAGATGCTTGAAGAACTTGATTGATCTTTGTAGGAGTTGATTTTCTTAATTTAAAATAATTCCTACATCCTCCAATCTTTAGAAACAAATTCTGAGTCCTATCCAGAGTTCACCAAAAAGGAAACTTGAACGCGCTCGAAAAGGAAACATGAATTCGATGCTGGGTCTCTTTGACCATCATCTCCTCTTGAAAATAATATAGTTTCACAACAATCTCCACCTTAACTTACTTTTCATGATTGTAGTAAAATACTTGAAAATTTTAGAATTTTATCTTGATTCTTTCCTTAATTGTAACCGTACCGTGAAGCCTTTATTCTTACCTCCTCTCCCTGGGGCACCGCCATGCCTTGGGCAACTCGGTTTTTTCCCGAATACGTCCTTTCTCTCTTTTGTAAAACTTTGACTCAGTTCATGTCTTGTATGCAGTTTTCTTTGAAGCTCCACCTTGCGATGAGCTCTCTTCTTTCAGCTTGTATATCCCTCCACACTTCTCTCCTTTCAGGATTACCCTGTCTCTTTAGCAAACCATGATATCTCCCCGTTGCACTCAGATCCGGCATCCCTTTGAGTCGAGCATTCATATGGATATTAGATTGTACCGTGCCTCCGAGACATATCGGACTACCTCCAGAGTACGCACCGTCTCATCTCTACTTGTAACATTGACTGTCCCGGTGCCGATGATCTTGCAAGCCGAGTCATTCACCGTATTAACAATCCCTTCCTCTTTTGCAACCAAGAAGTTGAACAACTTATTCTGGGAATATACATGAACCACACTATCTTAATCTAATATTCAGCTTTTATCTGCAGAAGTGCTATATATGAAAGTTGTTACGACATAGTTGTCCGATACACCATCTGCTACGTCTACCTCCGCAGTTTGCCTTTCTTCTTCAACTACTCTTTTCGATGCTTGCAATTTTTCTTCTAATGAGAACAAAATTAAAATCATAGATGTAATTTCTATATGAAGGTAAAGTACCATAGACAAGTCTAATCCTAAAGTACTTCATCTTCCTTGGCATAGAAGTTTCTCAAAAAAAAGGTAGGCACTAAATGTAGCAAAGAATAGAACCGAAAGAAGTAACGTTATCAGCACTCAGATACCATATCATAACCTAACGAGTTTAGGTTTAGACATGGGAATAAATTTGGAGTGTATCCTGGCTGATGACAACATCAATCTCCCAAACACAAAGGAAAAAGCTTGCCAAATTCTATATCCATGCCTGGGCTAACTACAAATAAATTTACCCCCATGTATCATCTTTCTAGGATTTGGATCCTATTATTTTTGCAAGAAGTAGTACATAGTAATTTTCTCAGCTAGTTCATCCATAATCCACATGAACAAAAATGAAAACAAGGTTTGAAATATCACCTGATACTGATATTTTTACCCGACAATAATATTGCTGATACAACCTGATTTGATTGAGATGATATCGACATTGCTGATTGCCCGATAATAGTATCGCCGATACGGCCCGATATGATCGCGACGATATCATTTTATTTTCATATATAGATATTTTGATCAGAAATTATAATCATATACAACGTCCCGCATCCCCCCGCCCCCCAATTGGAGAAATCAAACAAAATTAATTTATTTTAGTGCTCAGTGAGCGCGTCTTTAATGAACGAGCACAAATAAAGCAGCACAAAGTTTTAAACAGCGTAGGTTCCTTTTGTTTGACATAAAATGGTTACTGATTATATAAGAGACAAACTTTCCCTCTAAGGATGCTCAAGTGACAAAAATAATTAACAAGTAGGAAACCTGACAGTGCATCACCTTCACGCAACACCACTTCCCTTGTCATCTCTCCTATATATGCTCCCTCGCATTACCCTAATTTTCAGCACCAAAGCAGACTCTCAAACTATCAACAATTTCTTGAAGATGGCTTCCTCAGTCTCGCTTCTCTTGGCATTCTTGGCTTTCTTGGGCATCATGAAGGATGCTCATCTGTTTTGCCATGGCGATCCCATTGATGGGTTCACAGCCGTTCCACTAACAGACCGGAATTTTGAACTGCAGTGGCCATATAATTTGCCACTCAATGATCGCTATAGCAACATTGATGGGATACGCAAGTTTTGGGTATATTCTACTGACAAGCCGCTCCGACCAAACAGTGCAAGCAACCACGGAGTGAGCTCCGTATCAAGGTAATGGCCTCAAACTCTTTTCTCTAAATATATGGCATTACTCGCATCAGTTCGCTGCGAAAATTAATGACACTTAACCATAGTCATGCAAAGGAAACTCATTCTTTTAACTACGATGCAGGGATATGACTACTCATCTGGGGTATGGCAGTTTGTGTAGGGAGAGAGGAGATAGAGGAAGTAGAGGAAGTTAGCACTGAGATCGGAAATCAAGGAGCAAGACCGACGCATTGTAGCAGGCCAGGAAAGCTCCCGGTCGACCGGTGGAGAAGGCCGGTCGGCCGCCCGGTCGACCGGTGTGCACAACGTGCACAAGGTTATCCCAGTCGACCGTGGCAAGGAGCGGTCGACCGCCCGGTCGACCGACTGGAAGCAGGCTGCTCTCGGTTAGGGCCCGGTCGACCGCCCGGTCGACCGCCCGGTCGACCGTGGCATGGGCCGGTCAACAGGGCGGTCGACCGATAGACGCGTTTTGACTTTCCTTTTCGGATTCAGATTCCTTTTCTGGTTGGGATCGAATCCAATCTGGGTTTCTTAAATTCAGAGACTCTGTGGCTATAAATAAGAGCTAGAGCCCTCATGTATTGTATCCCTGAAAATCGCACTGAAAATCTCCATTGGAAATTCCTTGAAGAATGAATAAGTTGTAATTGATTGTTGAATCAATAAAATCTCTCTCACCCTTGCCCCGAGACGTAGGCACGTTGCCGAACCTCGTTAAATATTGTGTTGATTGTTTTTCTCTATTGTTTCTCTGTTCTTGTCGTGTTGGGTACGTCTCCGACTGTATCAGTCTCCACCTGGTTGGTGGATTCCTCAGAGAGGTTGTTATCCTGCGCGCAACAATTGGTATAGTCGTGGGATCGTGTGTTAATTCTAAGGGTATTAGTTGCTATTTGGCGGAGATCGTGTGTCGATCTCGGAGCGGCGTTGGGACTGTTTGTGGGATTGTGTGTCGATCTCAAAACAGCGTGTAGATTGCTCGAGGAATCAGTTTGGAGGAGTAGATTGCTTCGGAAACTCTTCGAGGGTTTCGCGTGGAGGTAAAGATCCTATCTTTATCCAGTTTGTTTTATCTAACTCCGTTTGTTTCCGCATTGCTTTGAGGAATCAGTTGAGAAGATGGCTAGAGAAGGTACATCCATGAATCCACATCCGCTGAGGATTGATGTGGTGAAGCTCAACGGCACGAACAACTTCGGTATGTGAAGGTGTGAGGTGATGGATACGCTGACAGCATCAAACTCGAAGGCACTCAACGGTTGGAGAAGAAGCGCGCATCAACAACGGAAGAAGATTGGGACAAGATGAACTGTACGGCGTGTGGCTTAATCAGGTCTTGTTTGACACAAGACATCAAGTATCATGTGTTGCATGAGACATCTGCGAGGCAGCTGTGAGAGATCCTGGAGAAGAAGTATCTGATGAAAAGTGTAGAATCGCGGTTGCAGTTGAAGAGTAAGCTTTATAATTTTCAGATGCAAAGAGGATGCTCCATCAATGAACATTTGAATCGCCATACGAGGCTTCTTATAGATCTAGTTAATGTGGATGTGGAGACCAATGAAGAGGATAAGGCGGTAATCCTATTGAATTCTCTTCCTAGGGAAGAGTATGAGACCTTTACTCTTATATTGATCAATGCAAGAAAATCCCTTAACTACAGTGAGGTGTCTGATGCTCTTGTGAGTTATGAAGTAAGGAGACAGGATCGACTGTCTTCTTCGGAGAACACAACAACAGAGGCATTAACGGTAAGAGGCAGGAGTTCCAATACGAAGGGAAGATCAAAGTCCAGATCAGGCTTCAGAGATCTGAAGAGGAATCAGTGCGCCTTGTGCAAGGAGCTAGGACACTGGAAAGTTGATTGTCCGAAGGCCAAAGGTAAGAAGATGGAGTCAAACATCGAGGCGAATCTCGCACAAGCGGATGGATCGGATTCAGACTCATTGGTATTTTCTCTCTCTGTTACTACTCCTACTGTTGATTACTCAGATAAGGCTGAGTGGATCTTAGATACCGGAGCCACCTATCATGCGTGCCCGAACAGGGCCTGGTTTTCTAGTTTTGAGAAGCTAGATGGATGTTACACGGTCATGGTTGATGATCATCCATGTAATATAGAAGGGATGGGTACAGTCCGTATCAAGATAGAAGATGGGATAGTACGAGAATTGAAGGAGGTGAGGTATGTACCTCAACTCAAAAGGAATCTTATCTCTGTTGGTGTTTTGGAAGCATTGGGTCTTGTGATATCTATACGAGATGGTGTTCTCAAGATGACCAAAGGCTCAATGGTGGTTATGAAGGGCGTCCGCCGGGGAAATCTCTACTACTTGAAGGGTAGTACGGTTACAGGTCAGGTGGAGACTTCTAATTCTTCAAATGATAGTTGCACAAAGGTCTGGCAGGTGAAGGTTGGACATGGAGGTGAAAGGTATTTGCAAGCTCCTGCAAAGAAGGGATCATTGGAAGGTGTTACTATCTGCAACTTGGAGGGTGAACACAGCGTTCTGGACAAGAAGAAGGTGAAACTCAATACCAGTACTCACCGCTCAGAAGGTCTTCTTGATTGTGTTCACGTAAGCGTTTGGGAACCTGCTAAGACTGCATCGCTTGGAGGTCACAGGTACTTTGTCTCTTTTATTGATAATTTAGCTAGGCATTGTTGGATATATCCCATGAGACAAAGGTGTGAAGTCCTAGATATGTTGGTGAAGTGAAAAGGAAGAATGGAGAAGCAGACAGGTAGGAAGATAAAGGAGCTACAGATTGGTAATGTTAAATGAGACATGAACCAATTCCTACGATTTGGCCAGAACACTGGTATTGGTACTTACTTCACAGAAGGTATACATGGGTTGGCTAAGGAAGTAAACCGTTCCTTACTGGAGAAGGTTCGGTAGTTATTGTCTAATGCAAGATTAGACAAATCGTTTTGGGCTGAGGCGATTGTGTATGCTAGCCATCTCACAAATGGATCGACTGCGATAGGAGGTAAAACTCCATTGGAAATTTGATCTGAAAAAGCTGCTCAAGATTATGGTTTACTGCGGGAATTTGGAAGTCCGACCTACTTCAGTGCCAAAGATGGCAAGGTGAATCCACGAGAAAAGAAGTTTGTGTTTTTGGGTGTCAAGCAAAATATGAAAGGCTACAGGTTATGGGACCCCGAAAATAAGAAGATCATGTTGAGTTGGCATGTCACGTTTGATGAGACTTCAGTGTTGAAGTCTACCGTCTCTCAGCAGGTGGAGAGGACGGAGATCAAGGAAGTATCACAGTGGGTGGAGGTTGATGCTACTCCACCATCTCCAGTTGGTTCGGTATCAGTGAAGACTTCACCGGATGTGACACCAGGTGGAGATCATGTAGCCAGGGTTAATACTAAACAGGTTGAAGACATTGATGAGAATGTCGAATTGTTTGCAGCCATTGGAACCAAGGTAAAACCACATACGTGGGTAAAGAAGCATGAATCTCAAGTTTGTGTCCGCGACAAGCTCAAGTTGAAGGCCGTTGTTCTCCATGATGGTCGTGAGGAGGTTCATGTGACTCAGCTAGATAGGTTCGCTGCTGAAGATTTAGGTACAAGTGCTTGAGCTTGATGGAGCTCATTTCAATGAACTACGGTTGGCTTGATCCCTTGGGCAAGGTACGTAGGCAGCCGTAAAGGCGCAGCCACATTTGGTGGTGCAATCCATATGAAGCTATTTGGTTCTCGAGAAGCTGATTGAAACTTCACGTAGAGGTGAAGAGTTATGGCCGATTGGAAATTCACGTAGAGGTGGAGAGACTTCACGTAGAGGTGAAGTGTTGTGGTTAGTTAGACTTCACGTAGAGGTGTGGTGTTGTGATCTCGATGAACAGATGATTTTCGGATGAAAAGATAGTTGAGCTTGCATAGGAGGGGTGTGCATCCAGTTGTTGAAGTTGATGATGGTGTTCGGTGTGCTCTACTCAGACTTAGTTGGACCATCAACTGAAGACATGTGGACTGGAGAGAGCCAGTCAATTGGAGAGTCAGTGTTAACTCATGATGAGTTCTTCGTGAGGTCATGTAGTTGCTGAGTTGGAGACACGTTCGGTGATCGGCATGTATGAAAGTTCTCCTAAGGTGAAATGTAGGGAAGGCATGTGTGGTGCATTCCAGTTGGATAGCTGAGCTAAAGGTTCCAAGCCGAGATCGTGTGTCGATTTCGCCCGAAGCGCTCAAGCCGAGATCGTGTGTCAATCTCGCCGAGATCGTATGCACGATCTCGCCGAGATCGTATGTCGATTTCGCCAGGTGATAGACTGGAGTTCGTTGAAAATCGGCTCAGATTTGAAAAATCTTCACCGGGGTGGAGATTGTAGGGAGAGAGAGGAGATAGAGGAAGTAGAGGAAGTTAGCACAGAGATCGGAAATCAAGGAGCAAGACCGATGCATTGTAGCAGGCCAGGAAAGCTCCCGATCGACCGCCCGGTCGACCTGTGGAGAAGGCCGGTCGGCCGCCCGGTCGACCGGTGTGCACAACATGCACAAGGTTATCCTGGTCGACCGCCCGGTCGACCGTGGCAAGGAGCGGTCGACCGCCCGGTCGACCGACTGAAAGCAGGCTGCTCTCGGTTAGGGCCGGGTCGACCGCCCGGTCGACCGTGTCATGGGTCGGTCGACCGGCTGGTCGACCGACAGACGCGTTTTGACTTTCCTTTTGGGATTCGGATTCCTTTTCTGGTTGGGATCGAATCCAATCTGGGTTTTCTAAAATCCATGGACTCTGTAGCTATAAATAAGAGTTAGAGCCCTCATGTATTGTATCCCTGAAAATCCCACTGAAAATCTCCATTGAAAATTCCTTGAAGAAGGAATAAGTTATAATTGATTGTTGAATCAATAAAATCTCTCTCTCCCTTGCCCCAAGGACGTAGGTACGTTGCCGAACCTCGTTAAATACTGTGTTGATTACTTTTCTCTATTGTTTCTCTATTCTTGTCGTGTTGGGTATGTCTCCGGCTGCATCAGTCTCCGCCTGATTGGTGGATTCCTCAGAGAGGTTGTTGTCCTGCGCACAATAGTTTGAAGGCTACAAATGGCACTACTGGCACTTCAATCATGCAGGTCCATCGATTTTCAGGTCCGGCAACAGTGTTGATGCTGAAATTCTATGATGGCCAATTGAAGTTCTACACGAGAGCTGTGGTGGAATCCAACATCTATGATCGTTGGATGAGGATAAATGTCAAACACAATGTGGATGCCAACAAGCTAACTGTGTTCGTTGATGGCGTGCAGAAGTTTGAGACAAATGGCAATGGGCAAGGTTCCTTTGATTTCAAGTGTGGGGTATATACGCAGACCGAGCCAAGTCATTACATGGAATCAAGGTGGAGGAATATCAGGGTTCTGAAGAAAGATGAGTGAAGGGTGTGAGATTTGAGCTTTTCAAGCAGCTTGTGAGTGTCATATCTGTTGGAGCAAGAGTATTTGTCCTGCACGATATGAAGTCTTTTTTCTCAACTAATGTCTCAAGAAACTACTACTTACATTCTAAAGTGGCAAAAATATGCTGATTTGGATCAGAAATTGCACGCAAAGTGGTAGCCCAGCCACAACAAGTACACATATTGCATAAACAATGTCTAAATAACATGCGTAAATGTTATGCTGAAAAAAGGTTGGTGTCCTAGTATATACCTATTTCGGTTTGCTCATAATAGAGAAGACTCCTAGCATTATGCTTAATTAGTTAATTATAAATGAACAGTTTTGGATTTTTTACAACTTTTTGTAGAAGATTAATTATCAGAACATCGTTTGCTACCTAAATTTCTTGTAAGTTCTGTAAAAAATTCATCAATAAGCAGATCATGCTAAAATTTATCTAAAGCTCTAGCATCGTGCAAAACTTAAGGCTATTTTTGCTTGAAACCCCCATATTCATAGAAACACACATGCATAGAGAGGCTTGGCTTTGAAAAGATTTGCTTCCAAATTCTTCCCATTAAAAAATATATTGATACATGAGACATATCCACTCACTAAAGAGTGTATGTGTACACACACATACATACATATATACACACAGAGAGAAGCCAAATCCTTCCCACTCAAATACAACCCTACAATATCCAAATGCAAGATCCACTCTGTTTAAGTTGCTCTACATTATTTCAAGTAACTAAAAATTAAAATTATGTATTTTAAATACTTTTTGCCCATCCATCAAGTAAGCACAAAATAGACGGCCGAAATAGTGAGTTGGTTATTTAACAGTGTAGAATATTTTGAAATCTAATAAAAATTGGTGTGTGAGGATTTTTAAGTGTTTAGATATGATGAAATGGTTGGATCGAGAATTTGTATGTCTAAAGACGTAAATCAAAGCTATATGCTATTTTCGTCCGTCCATTTTGCACCAACTTGATGGATGGGTAAAAAATATTCAAAATACATGATTTTTAATTTTTACTTACTTGAAATAATGTAGATCAACTTCAACGGAATGAATCTTGCATTCGAATGTCACAGGGTTGTATTTGAGTGGGAAGAATTCGGCCTCGAATTCTTCTGGAATGACACAAGTCTATCTTAACAAAATATTACATTGAATCCAACCTCTCTAATAATTCTCTCTCATGAGAAGCAATTGCTCAATACAACCCGAAAATTCACTACAAAATAGCCATTAACACGCTAAGAATAGCTTTGAGACTCACCTTGAAGAAACACAATCCATCTCGTCAGATTTACTACTTAGAAAAAAATATAAGACAAATAACATATTTGATCTCAATGTGGATCTAATTATAGACATGAATCAATAGGATTCAATGATCGAAACAAAATCGATCCTCTTCTAGATCTCATATTGATTGAATCTATTAATTGAAAAATATTAAATAAAAGACGATGGCTGACTCTCTTATAGATCCAAACCCAAGATGGGTAGATCGCTATCAACCTACTACGAACTCAATCATTGGTGAAGTAATTGATCTTCTGGTAGCGACTCCAAGCATAACGCACTACCATAGATAATCCTGTTGGCCCAATGGCCTTCCACTCTAGTTTTGATGATTATCAACACTCATGTAGTTATGTTTGCTAATATTCTTGTGTTTCTAAGTTTCAGATCATTAACCAAGATATTAGTTGGTGATTAGCTTCAACAAGGAGTTTAGAAGCTATTCATGATGATTCCGGTGCCAAAACTTAAAGATCATACCTTTGCACTTGGAGAATCACGGAGTTTGGACCAAGTCTACTTGAAGATGGAAGATCGACAAGAAGACTTAGGTATCTAGTTTAGATAGAGTTTTAGATCCATATTTGTAAAGCTTAGTTTAGTTGATATGCTCAAGTGCTCAAAACACACACGTTTTATGATTTGATATTTGGTTTTTATGAATAGTAGATCAAAACAAGTTTACATGTTTTATATGTATAGTAGATGTATTCTAGTTATACATACATGGTTTAACTTGCTAAACAAACTTATTTTGATATCCCTATTCATGTTTTGGAAAAATCAAGTTTGATAAAAATACCGGTTTTGTTTTTGATAAAATTTGCAAGACACAAAAATGAATTGATATGTTGTTATATTGTCTTGAAATTTTATCACATGTTTATATTTTAACATAAAATGATAAAACAAGTTTTATGGAATTTTCAGAAATGATAAAAGATTTTTATAAAATATTTTTCCCAAAATTTCTGACCTTGTTTTTGTGCTGACAGGCTGGTCGGTCGACCGTGCCGGTCGACCGCACCAAAGGGCCGGTCGACCGGTCCGGTCGACCGATGTGCACAGATGTGCACGTCTGTTAGGCACAGACACGGTCGACCGGGACGGTCGACCGAGCTGAGAGCTCTGCTCTCGGGTTGTTTCGGTCGACCGGGCCGGTCGACCGCTATTGCCCAACGGTCACATTTTTGACCGTTGGCGGTCGACCGGACCGGTCGACCGGCAGTCTGTCAGACTGCCACATCAGCCTAACGGCTAGTTTTGTATAGGGGCTATATAAACCCCATCTCTTTGGGGATTTTGGCCAAGTTTTTTAAGGAGAAAAATTTCTGGTTTCTAGAGGTTTTAAAACAAGTTTTCAAAAGTGTTTGGGGCTTTAATTCTTCAATCTTTATTGTTTTAGGTTTTTGGAAAAATCAAAGAAAAGAATATTTTGGGAGATTTGTCTTGGTTTTCATTCTATATCTTTTGCAAGGATTTTCCCAAGTGATTTTCTTTGTTGCTAGTTTTTCAAACACCTAGTTTTCCACACTTGAGCTATCTTCTATCCTAAACTATTAGGATCTTTGTTTTGTGGAAAAAGAGAAAAAGAAAGAGAAGTGTTTGAGGTTGTTTGTTGTAAACCTCATTGTTGTAAACCCTCCTTCATTTGTTGTATCCCTCTTCGGTAGAGGTGATCGGAGTGGTATTGGTTGTAAGCCTCTTCGGTAGAGGTGGAGTTTGGTTGTGAGCCTCTTCGATAGAGGTGTGTGGATTGGTTGTTGTATTGGCTACGGGCCTAACCCCTCGGTTGTGAGGAGGTTGTTGTTTGAGAGAGGAGTTTGGTACTCCTAGAGTTGTAAGAAATCCTCTTCGGTAGAGGTTCCCTCGGTGGGAGTTGTGATAGTGGAAATCCTACACGGTGGTGTAGGCGGGGATGTAGAGCAAGGTGCTCGAACCTCGAAACAAATCTTGGTGTTTGCGTTTTGATCCATTGTCTCTCTAACTCTCTCTCTTTTATTTGTGCAAAGCATCATATTCATATCATATCATATTTGCTTGTGTTGTGCATATTTCATATTGCCTTGCATTTATTCATATTGCTATTCACTCTTATATGCTTGGCTTGATTGTGTGTATTTCATATTGCTTGGATTGCTTGTGTGTGTGTGCCTAACTTATACTCATCCAACAAGAGCTTCACATAGCACCTCAACCCATTTAAAGGGGAATCAAGGGGAGTTAGTCCAGAGCCTCGCAAGGGGAATTCGGCTACACTTGTTGTATTGTGTTTGTTTGTGCATAATTTGCATTAGCTTCCGCATTTAGTGCACTTAGTTTGCATTTAGTTTTCTAGATTAGCACTTACACCTATTCACTCCCCCTCTAGGTGTTTTACAATTGGTATCAGAGCTAGTGCTCCTGATACTTAGGCTTAACATCCTAGGAGTGATCCATTTGCTTGCTAATCTCATTTGCATTTGCTTGTTTGCACACATCTAGTTTTTACCATGGACTTCATGACCCCTCCTAGCTTTGACCCTTCCAACATTGATGTTTGGAAGTATAGGATGTCCATGTACCTAAAGACCCTAGGTTTGCATGTTTTCCTTGCCGCCACCAAGAGATGTTATCTTGGTGATTGCAATCATATAGGGGCCAATGCACAAGCCCTAGAGGCCATTAGAAGCACTTTACCTAAAGACTATCTTTTATGTGTTTCTAATCTTGATTCCGTTTTTGCAGTGTGGAACAAGTTGACAACAACCAACACCTCCAAGCTTCAATTGCCAATCCAAGAAGAGGAATCTAGTGGAGAATCCAACTCTCAATGCTTCATGGTCCAAGGGAATGACTCCCTTGAGGTACACTCGGAAACTCCATTAGATAGTGATGATGATGCTAGTTCTTCTAGTAATGATATTGTTGATCCCCATGCTCTAAATGAAGAACTTTCAATTGTATGTGAAAAACTAATTGAAAAATATAAGATTTTGAAAAAGAAAAGTCTAGAAATTGAAAAAGAAAATAAGTGTTTGCATTCTAGACTTGATTGTGTTTTGCAAGAAAAGGTTGAGGTCTATAATGAAAGGGATTCATTAAAATCTCAACTTGATCTTGCACTTAAAGAAAATGAGTTTTTGAAAAATAAAAATGATTGCCATGTTCTTTTGAAGAAAAATGAGAACTTGTCTTCAAAAGTAGATTTTGTTTTAAAAGAAAATGTTGATTTGAAAAACAAAATTATTTCTATCTCCAATGATTTAAATGTTTGCTTAGAGAAAAATATTGTTTTGCAAAATAAGATTGATTCTCATGTTTGCCATGCTAGGGTAGTTTCACCTAAATCACCCATTGCATGTTCCACTTCTTCTATGCTTGAAAATGATATAAATTTGTTAAAGAAGAAAATGGATTGTTTGGCCTCCACTATGAGCCAATGTGCCATGAACCACTCACGATTGGAAACCTTGGTTCGAAAGAAACAAGTTCCAACCTCTATGCATGCACACCCTACACGGCATACACATGCTCCTCACGGACACCATCAACACACGTATGCTCATGTGTACACTTGTACACATTGTGGCCGTAAGGGTCATCTTGCTAAATTTTGCTATGATCGTTTACATGTTGAGAATTTAGCAAAGAAGTTTGTTTGGGTTAGAGAAGGTACTAACCCCCATGGACCCAACAAGATGTGGGTACCAAAGACCACCCCTCCTATTATTTTTGATGTAGGTGTGGGCTCTCACATGACGTGAGAGTGATGACACCTTGGAGTGGATGCGTTCCGGACTTCATGGAAATCAAATTGGATGCATCACTTTCAAGGGAAGGTTGGTGGAGATGACCACCATGTTTTGGAGACAAGGAGAGTTGCTTCTTCGTTTTTGGTAACAATCCTTTACTCCTATTTATTCTTTACATGTTTTTCATGTTCATAGTTTATAGCATGCTTTTATTGTCATTGGATTAGTATGTTCATTCCATGTTTATTAGATCCTTGACATACATGTATAGTATTTGAGACACACATGCTTATATGAACCCATAATTAGTGTTCTCACTTTTGTTTAAGGTATAATGTACATCATGAATCTAATACATGTGAATTCACATAATAATCATGTTTTAGTTTTCCATGATGATTTTTTTTTTTTGTGTTTTTGATGCTTCATGTTTTGAATATATGTTTAAGTGTTAGTTTTCATTAAGACTAGTTATATACTTGTACATAGAGTGGGCTACAAATAAATCTATATATAGTTGGAATTGAATGCTTATTTGAACCCATTAGATGTGCTAGTATAGTCTAGTTTTGATGATTCATACATATTAAACTTGTATTCTCATGTTTGAATTTGCTTTATGATTGTGTATTTCACTTCATGTATATGTTTGTATTGCCAAACTTGAAGATATACATGTATACCCCTTGAGTCATTTGCCTTTCATGCAAATATCTATTATGGACTCAAAGTGTGTTTAAGGGATATGTATGTATACTTCTTGTATTGACAAATCATACATATACCTTGAAATGAAAATTGCTTTGATGAAAATTTAGCCTTACATGTTTTCATGTTTATTTGTCAATATTTAACTTCATGTATATGTCCATCTAGTTCAAACTAATCCTATACATATACATCCTTTTTGAGCCACGTGCCTTAATGCATATATCTTGTGGACTCTTTATGTTTTGGATATGTATGTATACGTTAGTTTGTATTAGACATACATATGCCTTGAAGATTAGATAGTTTTGATGATTTCGTATTTTAAGGAATAATTGAGCTTAATGAAATATTTTTCATGATTATAATCTTCACATATTATTTGTACACTCATATCTATTGCTCATGTTTTGTTTCTCATGAGTTATGCTTTATTGGTTAGAGTGATGATTATCATGTGAATTTCATGTTTGTGAAAAATAATTTAGTTTTATTCCTTGCTTGAAGGATTTCATGCTAGTTAACAAGTTTTCCATTTAACTAGTTGCGATGTTCTTCACTTTGGTAGAGATTTTCAAACAAAACTACATTTTCAAATCTATCTTTGAAAACCCCTACCATCGAAGGGAGGTTGGATGGGAGATCATGTTCATGTATGCTCTAAATTGAAAATCTTTAAAACTTGAATTATGATTGGGTGGTAGATAATATGATGTATACACTTGAACTTATTGTTATGTCAATTGGTATCATTGAACTCTTTCAATTGGTATCATTTTGATCTTCTTGTATACTCATATATGTTTTGTATGTATGTATGCTTTAAATTCCAAAAATATCAATTTCTATTGGTATCTATTTTTCATACATATATATGTTTGTGTTTATGCTAGTGCTTGAGTTTCAATTTTGTTTAAATTGATTACTTTTAAATTGTTATCAAGACTATGCATGACTTTAATTTGTATTTCATAAAGGGGGAGAAAATTTGATTTTGTATTTCAATTGGTATTTGTACTCCCATTCTTTATGATTAAAAGTTGTTATTTTAAACATATGATATCAACATCAAATTATATGTTTTCAAAATGAAATATATTTTTACAATTGGTATCATATTTGAGAAATTCAAAATTTGTTATGTTGTTTTACAATTTGGCAATTTGTTATGTTTAAATATTCATGTTTTAGATATTCAAGATTTATGTTTAATTTCAATTGGTATCGATTGTTTTCATGATGATGATTTTCAATTGATATCTCAAAATTTTGTTTAAAGAAAATACACAAAAGTTTTGATTTGTATTTCCTATATGCAAGGAGAGCTTAACATCTCTCTTACATATAAATTCATGTTGAGTATATTATAAATTGAAGAGCTTGACAACTCTTCTTTATATGATATACGTGTGTAGGGGGAGCTTCACATCTCCTCTTATGCATTACATAATATGTGTTATGTGAATTGGGGCTTGTCATCCCTTCTTCATGTAATGCATATGTGTAGGGAAGCTAACTTAGCGTCTTCCTCTTCATGAATGTATATAGCATATAACAATTATTGATCTTTGTTTATTTTCATTTGGTATCTAGATGCTTCATTGACATATTTTCTATTGATATCCAAATTGATAGTCACCCCTTATTGACTTTGTTTTTTGTTTTAGACAAAAAGGGGGAGAACATTGTTTGCATTGTTTTGATTGACAAAAAGGGAAAGAAAGATTTTTACCCCTCATTTTATCTATGGTTTTGATTGTTTACCCCTTTGTTGATGATTGACAAAAAGGGGGAGAAGAATTTGAGTTTGTTTTTATATATGCATAATTGTGTTTTTGCATATATTAAGTTTTAAGTTCATGCATAAGCAAATAAACATAATAAGAATATGCAAAATATGTTTAAATGCATGTCTCTTGTTTAGAATCATAAGCTTTCATTGCATATTTATTTATTCGTTTATTGTGATGCATGAGTTAAGGGGGAGCTTCTTTGAAGCTTAACTTTAATCCATGCATATATAACTCCATGAGTTTTGTCATCATCAAAAAGGGGGAGATTGTTGGCCCAATGGCCTTCCACTCTAGTTTTGATGATGATCAACACTCATGTAGTTATGTTTGCTAATATTCTTGTGTTTCTAAGTTTCAGATCATTAACCAAGATATTAGTTGGTGATTAGCTTCAACAAGGAGTTTAGAAGCTATTCATGATGATTCCGGTGCCAAAGCTTAAAGATCATACCTTTGCACTTGGAGAATCACGGAGTTTGGACCAAGTCTACTTGAAGATGGAAGATCGACAAGAAGACTTAGGTATCTAGTTTAGATAGAGTTTTAGATCCATTTGTAAAGCTTAGTTTAGTTGATATGCTCAAGTGCTCAAAACACACACGTTTTATGATTTGATATTTGGTTTTTATGAATAGTAGATCAAAACAAGTTTACATGTTTTATATGTATAGTAGATGTATTCTAGTTATACATACATGGTTTAACTTGCTAAACAAACTTATTTTGATATCCCTATTCATGTTTTGGAAAAATCAAGTTTGATAAAAATACCGGTTTTGTTTTTGATAAAATTTGCAAGACACAAAAATGAATTGATATGTTGTTATATTGTCTTGAAATTTTTATCACATGTTTATGTTTTAACATAAAATGATAAAACAAGTTTTATGGAATTTTCAGAAATGATAAAGATTTTTATAAAATATTTTTCCCAAAATTTCTGACCTTGTTTTTGTGCTGACAGGCTGGTCGGTCGACCGTGCCGGTCGACCGCACCAAAGGGCCGGTCGACCGGTCCGGTCGACCGATGTGCACAGATGTGCACGTCTGTTAGGCACAGACACGGTCGACCGGGACGGTCGACCGAGCTGAGAGCTCTGCTCTCGGGTTGTTTCGGTCGACCGGGCCGGTCGACCGCTATTGCCCAACGGTCACATTTTTGACCGTTGGCGGTCGACCGGACCGGTCGACCGGCAGTCTGTCAGACTGCCACATCAGCCTAACGGCTAGTTTTGTATAGGGGCTATATAAACCCCATCTCTTTGGGGATTTTGGCCAAGTTTTTTAAGGAGAAAAATTTCTAGTTTCTAGAGGTTTTAAAACAAGTTTTCAAAAGTGTTTGGGGCTTTAATTCTTCAATCTTTATTATTTTAGGTTTTTGGAAAAATCAAAGAAAAGAATATTTTGGGAGATTTGTCTTGGTTTTCATTCTATATCTTTTGCAAGGATTTTCCCAAGTGATTTTCTTTGTTGCTAGTTTTCCAAACACCTAGTTTTCCACACTTGAGCTAGCTTCTATCCTAAACTATTAGGATCTTTGTTTTGTGGAAAAAGAGAAAAAGAAAGAGAAGTGTTTGAGGTTGTTTGTTGTAAACCTCATTGTTGTAAACCCTCCTTCATTTGTTGTATCCCTCTTCGGTAGAGGTGATCGGAGTGGTATTGGTTGTAAGCCTCTTCGGTAGAGGTGGAGTTTGGTTGTGAGCCTCTTCGGTAGAGGTGTGTGGATTGGTTGTTGTATTGGCTACGGGCCTAACCCCTCGGTTGTGAGGAGGTTGTTGTTTGAGAGAGGAGTTTGGTACTCCTAGAGTTGTAAGAAATCCTCTTCGGTAGAGGTTCCCTCGGTGGGAGTTGTGATAGTGGAAATCCTACACGGTGGTGTAGGCGGGGATGTAGAGCAAGGTGCTCGAACCTCGAAACAAATCTTGGTGTTTGCGTTTTGATCCATTGTCTCTCTAACTCTCTCTCTTTTATTTGTGCAAAGCATCATATTCATATCATATCATATTTGCTTGTGTTGTGCATATTTCATATTGCCTTGCATTTATTCATATTGCTATTCACTCTTATATGCTTGGCTTGATTGTGTGTATTTCATATTGCTTGGATTGCTTGTGTGTGTGCCTAACTTATACTCATCCAACAAGAGCTTCACATAGCACCTCAACCCATTTAAAGGGGAATCAAGGGGAGTTAGTCCAGAGCCTCGCAAGGGGAATTCGGCTACACTTGTTGTATTGTGTTTGTTTGTACATAATTTGCATTAGCTTCCGCATTTAGCGCACTTAGTTTGCATTTAGTTTTCTAGATTAGCACTTACACCTATTCACCCCCCCTCTAGGTGTTTTACAAATCCACGGTAGCCCCCACATGAGAGAAGGTAAGATTGTAAGAGGAAATCAAGATGGTTGGGATCGCTTGCCAAGCACAGAAGTTGAGATCGCACGAAGTCTTGTACGCATCCTCGTACAACAACAAAGATAAACAACAAAGAGTAGTCTTTGCCGCAATCAACCTCTAAATAAAAGGAGAACTCGAGATGGCTAAAATCGCTAACTAACTCCAGCAGTTGAGATCGCACGAAGTCTCATGTGCACCCTCTCCTAACTATGACGATGAATGATGAAAAGTTATGCTTGCCACTATCAATCGTCAGATTTCAAACTTTATCTCATGAAATTCTCTCTAGCACGCTTTCACAACTAAAGGAGAGAAAGCCTTAGCTAGAGGACCAAGGGGAGGTGAGGGAAAAACCATACAACCGCCTAACCCTAACCCTAACCCTAATCTTCTCTTTCTCCTCTCCTCTCCTCTCCGCCTACTACCGTCGACCAGCCCACACCTTACCTCTCCTGCCTTCTCTCTTGTTGTTGCTGTGATGCTCTCCTATCCCCTTGTCGTCTTGCAGTGTTGCTCTTCCTCTGCCCCTCTCTTGATGTCATTGATGGCTTCTCCACCTCCCCTATTGCTGTCATTGTTCCTCTATTTTCCTTGCTGCTGTAGCGAAATTGATATGCTTTGATACCAATTGTTGTTCCCGGGATCTATGTTGTGAAACATGACAATATGACAATATTTGCAAAAGAAAACTATTGTACAATAAACTAGCAATACCAAGACAAAAAAATAGAAAGAACACGAGGATTTAACATGGTTTGGCCCAAACTTGGCCTACGTCTACGGAGAGAGAGCTTAAGAGAGTTTTATTAATAAACTTGGTACAAGAGATCTAACCTTCTCATTGATTCCTACAATAGTATTCACCTTCCCTTTAAATCTCACAAGATTACAAGAGTATATCTTCTCTCTATGCATCGTCACCTTCCTCTCTCTTTCTTGGCTTTATGATTTTCCTCCGTATTACAATCTACTAGGTTACAATATTTATTTATAGGATTTTACAATACAATTCCTATTCATATTATGAAATGATCTTGGTCGTCGGATGCTTAAAGGATTTGATCAATCCTTATAGGAGTTGATCTCCTTAATTTAGAAGAATTCTAGACACTTTAAACTTTAGAAACAAATCTCCATTGAATAGAATCTGAATCCTATTCGAACTCCTTCAGAAAAGAAAACTCGCACCGCCTCTATTCATGTTTCAGAATGACAGACTAGTCGACTAGTCCTTCAGACTAGTCTATTGGTTCTTAGACTAGTATACTAATCACTTCTATAAGTCGATTAACTGTAATCTTCTCTTTCTCTATATTTGTCAAATCGACTATATAGTCGACTGTCTAAGCATTAATCGACTAAACATTTGACTAATATACTTCAGCTTGATTTGCTTTTTCTGCTCCAGGCTATCGTCTTCTCCAATTTTATTGGATCTTCTTGGACCATCAACTTTTCTTGAAAATAAGGCAAAATCCTAACAATCTCCACCTTGACTTGCTTTTTCAAGCCTTTAGCAAAACACCTTGAAATTTTGGAATATTATCTTGATTTTTTCTTAGTTGTAACCGTACCATGAAGCCTTTACTCTTGCCCCCTCTCCCCGGGGCCTTTGGCTGATTCAACGCCATGTCTTGAGCCATCTGGGCCTCGCCTGAATGCACTCTCTCTTTTCTCCAACACTTTGACCTGATTCTTGCCTCGTCGCAGTCTTCCTTGAAGCTCCACATCTCAATGAGCTCCCTTTCAAGTTTATCCCTGAAACTCAACCTTGAAAGGAGTTTTCTTTCTTCAGCTTGTATATCTCTCCACACTTCCTCTCCTTTGAAGATTACCTATTTCTTGGCTAACCGTGATGATGCCTTGTTGCACATGGATCCAGCATCCTTCTTCGTTGAGTACCTCTATGATATAAGATTGTATCGTGTTTTTGAGACATACCTGGCCGCCTTCAGAGCACGCATTGTCCCATCATTGCATGTAACATTGACTGTCCAGTGTCGATGACCTCGTAAGCCGAGCCATCCACCATTTTAACAGTCCCTTCGTCTTTTGCAACCAAGGAGTTAAATATTTTCTTATGGAAATATACATGAATAGTACTATTAGAATCAAATATTCAGTATTCAGTCTTTATCTTGAAAAGTGTTTTCTTCAACGTAGGAAGTCATTAATACTTCAGTGTCAACACCACTCATTGCTATGTCTGCCTCCGTAGCTTGCCCCTTCTTCTTCAATTACTCTTGCTGATACTTACAGTCCATCTTCTAGTGACCTTCTAGTTGACAAAAATGACATGCCTTCAATGAGCCCGGACTTCTCTTTCCTCCCTTTTTGCCTTCTCATGGCTTCCAAACTCGATCCTTCCTATTCAACTTGATTTGGTCTTTTTCTGATCTCATTAGATAAGAGAGTTAACGTGACCTTCTCTTAAATACAAGTTTTCTTATCGTAGAACATGGTGGTAACACTGTGGTGTTATGATTCAAGAAGCGAATTAAGAAGTAGCATCGCCTTGTCCTCCTTGTCGATCTTAACATCAACAACTATAAGCTCGCTGATGACCTTATTGAAGAAGTTTAGATGTTCCAACATTGTTGTTCTTTCCGTCATGCGTAGCCTATATAGTTGTTTATTGAGATACAGCTTGTTGGAAAGGCTATTTATCATATACATTTCTAATCTTGACCACAAATTATAGTCATTTCTTTATCCATCATGTTGACATAACCTCGTCTGCGAGACATAGTTGGATCATGTTTGCCGCTTTCAGATCCATTTGCTCCCAATCCTTATCTAACATGCCTGCAGGTTTTGCTGATTTTCATGCAAGGTCTTGTGAAGACCCTGTTGCACCAGCAACGCCTTCACCTTTTTTGTCATAAACTAAAATTTCTTTTGCTATTGAACTTCTCGACCTCAAACTTGGCCGCAGAACTTCTTATCTCGACATATCGCCTTTTTTCAACCTTTAGCTCTGATACCAATTGTAGCGGAATTGATACGCTATGATACCAATTGTTCTTCTCGGGATTGACGTTACAGAACGTGACAATATGATAATACTTGCAAAAGGAAAATTATTGTAGAGCAAACTAGCAATATCAAGACAAAAAAGTAAAAAAGAACACGTGAATTTAATGTGGTTCGACCCAAACTTGGTTAGAGAACTTGAGAGAATTTTATTAATAAACTTTGTAATGCCCCGATCCCGCAAAGAGAACGCTATAGCGACGTACATACGTAGGGCGGAAATACCCTCATGTATGTACGTTAAGCCTCAGTACAGAGAATAAACTCAATATACACAATAATTCTAGCATTAATTAGTACAAGAATACCTGCAAAAGGGGTTAGTGATCATAATAGATATGAGAATAAGGATAAATATGAAAATAAAAACAAATAATAAAGATACCTATGAATCGTATAGGTGACGAGTCTCCTATATGTATCCCATGATATGTCTGATACTACGATATCTCGGATCTCCAACCTGGGCACGCATACCCAGACTCGTCAGAAAGCGACCTAATGAGTGATAAAATGAAGGAAGCAGTAATATATATTATAGTACTACAGTCACGATAATAATATATAATACATTTTAATTATCGGTGATACAATATAATGATAAAACAATCAGGAGAAATATACAAATGTCATATTTTAACATCATCAATACCTAGCATGTTATAATCGGGTCGTTACGACAATAGTATCAAATGTTATATAATTACTATCGGTTTATATATCCGAGCTGTGGTAAAAAAAATAAAAGGTAACACTTTGGGGAATTATATTATTACAGTCAATAAAGTTATACCATTTAAATATTATTCTCAATATACGTGATCTGATACAGTATTAAATGTTCATAGTTACATCAGTGTGCATAAGTAACATGTAGCAAGTCTAATTACTTTATATTTCTTGTTTAATCTAATAATAACTGTAGCATAATAGTGACGTGATGAATATGAACATGCAGATATGAAGTATGCAGAATAACCATACTACACTGTTATGTTTCTACAGTAACAGTGTCTACAGGGTATACATAAACAAAATACATGCAATGCAGAGTATACGTGTACATGAAAAGTGTGTCACCACATGAAATGCAACTAGTATCTGAACGTGCAACAAGGTATACAGATAACATGATAGTGGATAAAATATCAGGAATAGCAACAGGTATAACTGAACGGTAATATACATGTATCAAACAAGTAATGTTATTTATACAATAATAACAATCAGTGTCGCTTGGTATTTTAATCAATCTCTTCCAGTATCTCATACCACTGGTAGTTCACACCGGAGCCCGCATTCTGGCCGAACCCATCCAAACATGGCATACAGGTACCATGATCCGAACGAGAGAGTGAACAAATAGCAAGCGTTCTTGACGTCACTATTGTTTATACTGCTTTATTATGTTAATTGGAAACCCAATGGTCAAAGATCTCTAGTTAGTTAGGTGTATCCCGTGCATATCTGGGATCATGGCCTTAAATAATCCCCTGGTTGCTGAGATCAGGGTCGGCCCGCTAAGGCGAAACAAGTAACGAAAAACAATATCAATCGGTAGCCAGCACTACCACGTCCCCTGCAGTGGGACTAGTAATGGATCCAGACATCCACCCGACAAGATCTAGTCAACCGTCAAGTCTCCCCCATCCCCATTTTATATTTATTGTATTTAAACTACACAGTGTATCAGGAATAAAAACAGTTTATGGTACATGTAACACTATAACAGGACACAATAATTATTTTAATAATTATTAATTTGGTTATTATTCCAGAATTCCTTTTTATCCATTGTTTCATAATAACTCAATGTATATAATAATCCATCTCCATGTTTATCTTAAATCAAGACCCAACCTAACATATTGGTAATCATTACCACATCTTTATTTATAGTGATTTTCGATAATTATAATTTATTAAATAATAACAGTGATTTACCGATTATCATGATTTACTAAATAAAGCAATCAACTAATTTAATAAAACATGATAAAGTATGATTTATTAAAGAAAAACACTCACATAACTATTATAAAATGTAGCTCATCCTTTTACGATCACAACAGCTTCAGAATCGTCCAATTCGAAGTCCGGATGCTCCAGATATTGCCTGAACAGTAGAATCATTAAATATAGGTTAAAATGTAATAAAGAGAACAAAATTGTAGATATTAAAAATAACCAGGGTTTTTACGTAAAATACCTTGCTTTATATTGGATGCGGGTTTGGGTAGCTAATGGGTCGGGTTTAGATCCATTAACCCGACAAATAACTTAAGTGAAAGGTTATAGAGTTAACGGGTCGAGTTTGTTGGGTTTGTGGGTTCATGAAATGGGTTCACACCCATTATGGGTTGTGAACCCATAATGGCTATAGCAGCAACAACTGCTGCTGCTGCGCGCGGCGCAGCCTGACCAACTGGTGCTAGCCGGCGGCGAGGGAGGCCCGCCGGCGGCCCTGACCAGCAGGAGGCAGGCCGACCGGCGGTAAGAGGGGGTAAAAGAGAAGAAGAGAGAAAGAGGAAGAAGGAGAGAGAGAAAGGAGTAGAAGAAGATGATGGTGACTATGGCAGAGATTGGGTGGAGATGTGGGGTGGCCGCGACGGTGCTGGTGAGCCTGAGCATGGCGTGGAGTAAGGTGGAGAGAGAGGAAGAGTGAAGAGAGAGATAATGTGAGTGTATGTGTATGAGAGAGAATTAGAGAGAGTAATGAGAAGAGAAAGAGTGCATGATAATAAGAGAGATTTTATGGGAGAAGAGAGAGACAGAGGGGTGGGTTGAGGCGGTGGGAAAGTTCTGGCTTAATGGGAAAGAAAAGAAGAGATTAGAGAAGAAGAAAATAAAATATGGAGTAAAATATTAGTTAATTAATATTATTTTAGTGGGTTAAAATTTGACTAGTTCAGAACGACTCTCAAAAAATTCTGTAAAATAGAGAATATTACACTGAGAAGTAATTGAAGTCAGATTCTAGAAATCTTGTCCAGCTTGCAAATTAAAAATTCTGGAATCAACCGATGGTACGGGCAAAACCGATTTGGCCCAATTTTTGATAAATTCAGAAAAATCTCCAAAAATACCTAAAAGTAGAAAATATGATTTTGAAGAACAATATGAAAACGAATTCCAGAAACTCAACTCTATTTGTGACTTAAAATTCGTAGAGCCGATTATCGGTATCGGTCGACACCGAATTCAGAGATTTCTAAAATAATTCAGAAAAATTCTAGAAAGTTCTGAAAAATTTAAAATGTTAGAAAATGATATCTGAAACTTAATTCGGTCCAATCTGACAACCAGGAGGGTCAAATCAACTTTGTATGCCATGTCGATTATTGATACGGTGATACGTACATCTAGAATCGGGGGGTTACATTTCTCCCCACCTTACAAAAAATTTTGTCCTCGAAATTTCAGTTCAAGTGGGAAAAAAATATTTACAGCCCCTGAAACCTAGGTGTGATGGGCCTATGATACTTCCGCTGCGCCACTCTGATATCTATAACGAACTCTGGACTGGAGACTAGTATCAGATATGAAAATAATAATAAAGGAATCAAGATTATTATGTAGAAGTGAATAGAAATCAGAATGTTCGGAATAATAAGAGAAATTAGGTAATACTAGAAGACAAAATAGATTGTCAACGGAATGAGATATTCTTATACTAATAGCTGGAATCCCCAAATCCATATACAGATGAGTTCTAATCTGAATCTGGTTATACTGTTAGTAAGAGCTCGACCATGATATGGTGGTTACCTACATCAGGTGTGATCCTAGGCTCTGATACCAAACTGTAACGCCCCGATCCTGCGGTTACGGGAACGCTGCGGCGACGTACATACGTAGGACGAAAATACTCTCACATACGTATGCTAAGCCTTAGTACATGGAATAAACTCAATATACACAATAATTCCAACATAATTAGTACAAGTATACCTACAAAAGGGGTCAGTGATCATAATAGATATGGGAACAAGGATAAATATGAAAATAGAAACAAATAATAAATATATCTATAAATCGGATAGGATACTCGATATCTCATATCTCCAACCTGAGCACGCAAACCCAGGGTCGTCAGAAAGCGACCTAGTGAGTGGTAAAATGAAGGAAGTAGTAATATATATTATAGTACTACAGTCACGATAATAATATATAATATATGTTTAATTACGGTGATACAATATAATAATAATAAGAATCGGGAGAAATATACAAATGTCATATTTTAACATCATCAATACCTAGTATATTATAATCGGGTCATTACCATAATAGTATCCAGTGTTATATAATTACTATCAGTTTTTATGTCCGGGCTGTGCTACAAAAAAATAATAGGTAAGTCACTTTGGGGAATTAATTACTACGTCAATAGAGTTATACCATTTATATATTATTCTCAATATACGTAATCTGATACAGTATTAAGTATTCCTAATTACATCAGTGTGCATAAGTAACATGTAGCGAGTCAATTACTTTATATTTCTTGCTTAATCTAATAATAACCGCAGCATAATAATGACGTGATGAATATGAACATGTAGATATAAAGTATGCAGAATAACCATACTACACTGTTATGTTTCTACAGTAACAGTGTCTACAGGATATACATAAGCAGAATACATGCAATGCAAAGTATACGTGTACATGAAAAGTGTGTCACCTCATGAAATGCAACTAGCATCTGGAAGTGTAACAAGGTATACGGATAACATGATAGTTGATAAAATATCAGGAATAGCAACAGGTATAATTGAATGGTAATATACATGTATCAAACAAGTCATGTTATTTATACAATAATAACAGTCAGTACCGCCTGATATTTTAATCAATCTCTTGCAGTGTCCTATTCCATTGACAATTCATACTGGAGCCCGCATTCCGGCTGAACCCATCCGAACATGCATACAGGTACCATGATCCGAACGAGAGAGTGACAATAGCAAGCGTTCCTGATGTCACTATTGTTTATACCGCTTTATTATGTTAATTAGAAATCCAATGGTCAAGGAGCTCTAGTTAGGTGGGTGTATCACGTGCATAATCGGAATCACGGCCTCAAACAATCCCCTGGCTACTGAGACCAGGATCGGCCCGCTAAGACGAAACAAGTAACGAAAAATAATATCAATCGGTAGTCAACACTACCAAGTCCCCTGCAGTGGGACTAACAATGGATCCAGACATCCACCCGACAAGATCTAGTCAACCGTCAAGTTTCCCCCATCCCCATGTTATATTTATTGTATTTAAACTACACAGTGTATCAGGAATAAAAACAGTGTATGGTACATGTAACACTATAACAGGACATGAGCTCTGTTTATAGCATGAACAAGATAACGAGAAATGAGAAACATGAGATGTGAGATTCTAGAGGTGGCCCCCGTGGCATTAGATCCACCTGGCACTTAGTTTCACATATCGCATATCAACAGCTCACATGTCCAGTAACAGGAATATCATGACAGTATCAGGATTACAGGAACAAACATGTAATATTCATGTAATAGGGATACAGGAGTATACTTGTAACAATAAGCCACGTAACGGCAATAGCGATCCTCGCAATAGGAATACAAAAACAATCAAAGCTTGTATACAAATAAATCCATGTCACAAGTACATGCCATGGCAGTGTAAAGTACTCATGTAACTGTGATACAAGTATATGAAATATAAATGTAATGTATTTGTGTAATCAGTGGTACATGTACATGTAATAACCGTGTCCAATGTAACAAGTGTCTACATGAAATAATAATGTCCAGAATATAGTGTGTCCGTGTAACAATGATACTAGCTCATGAAATAACAGTGTTGAGTATCCATATAATAGTGACAGTATCTAGTATAATAGAGTATGTGTGTATCAGTGTACATGTAATAGTATTTGTGTAACCGTGATAGAAGTCTATGGAAATGGCAGTGTCCGGTGTGATAGATGTAATAGAAACATGTGTAATAGATTATTTGTTATTATTATTATTATGATCGATATTACAAGTGAATTGTATGCAAGTTTCTATCTTCAAACTCTTCACAATTATTTTAATATTAATTTGGTTATTATTCCAGAATTCCTTTTTATCCATTGTTTCATAATAACTCAATGTATATAATAATCCATTTCCATGTTTATCTTAAATCACGACCCATTCTAACATATTAATAATCACTACCACATCTTTATTTATGGTAATTTTTGATAATTATAATTTATTAAATAATAACAGTGATTTACTGATTATTATGATTTACTAAATAAAGCAATCAACTTATTTAATAAAACATGATAAAGTATGATTTATTAAAGAAAAACACTCACATAGCTATTATAAAGATGCAGCTCGTCTTCTCACGATCACAACGGCTCCAGAATCGTCCAATTCGGAGTCCGGATGCTCCAAATATCGCCCGAACACTAGAATCATTAAATATAGGTTAAAATGTAATAAAGAGATCTAAATTGTAATTATTAAAAATAACCAGGTTTTATGTAAAATTACCTTGCTTTATATTGGATGCGGGTTTGGGTTAGCTAATGGCTCGGGTTTATATCCACTAACCCGACCAATAACTTCAGTGATGGGTTATAAGGTTAACGGGTCGAGTTTGTTCGGTTTGTGGGTTCATGAAATGGGTTCACACCCGTTATGGGTTGTGAACCCATAATGGCTACAGCAGCAGCAGCCACTGCTGCTGCGCGCAGCGCAGGCCGGCCTGCTGGTGCTGGCCGGCGGCGAGGGAGGCTTGCCGGCGGCCCTGACTGGGGGGGGCAGGTCGGCCGACGATAAGAGAGAGGTAAAAGAGAAAGAGAAAGAGGAAGAAGGAGAGAGAGGAGTAGAAGAAGGTGGTGGTGACTATGGCGGAGGTTGGGTGGAGATGTGGGGTAGCTGCGTCGACTGGTAGGGACGCGGCGGTGCTGGTGAGCCCAGGCGTGGGCTGGAGTGAGGTGGAGAGAGAGGAAGAGTGAAGGGAGAGATGATGTGAGTGTGTGCGTGTGAAGAGAGAATTAGAGAGAGATAATAAGAAGAGATAGTGCATGATAATAACAGAGAAATTTTATGGGAGAAGAGAGAGACAGGTGGTGGGTTGAGGCGGGGGAATGTTCTGGCTTAATGGGAAAGAAAAGAAGAGATTAGAGAAGAAGAAAAGAAGATATGGAGTAAAATATTATTTAATTAATATTATTTAGTGGGTTAAAATTTGACTAGTTCAGAACGGCTCTCAAAAATTTGTAAAATAGAGAATATTACACTGAGAAGTAATATGAAATCGGATTTTAGAAATCTTGTCTGATTTGCAAACTAAAAATCTTGGAATCAACCGATAATATGGGTAACATCGATTTGGCCCAATTTTTGATAAATTCAGAAAATCTCCAAAAATACTAGAAAATAGAAAATATGATTTAGAAGAACAATATGGAGGTAGATTCTAGAAACTCTACTCCGTTTGTGTCTTAAAAATGGTAGAGCCGATTATCGGTATCGGTCGACACCGAATTTAGAGATTTTTCAAAATAATTCAGAAAAATTTCAGAAAATTTTGAAAAATCTAAAATATTTAAAAATAAAATTTGAAACTGAAATCGGTCCAATCTAACTACCAGGAAGGTCAAATCAACTTTGTATGCTGTATCGAGTATTGATACGGTGATACGTACATCTAGAATCGGGGAGTTACAAACTTGGTATAATATATCTAACATTCTCCTTGATTCTCACAAGAGTATTTACATTTTTCTTGAATCCCATAATACAAGAGTATACCTTCTCTCTATAAACCGTCACCTTCCTCTCTTTTTTCTTGATTTCCTGATTTTCCTCCGTGTTATAATCACTGGGTTACAACTTTTATTTATAGAATTTTACAATACAACTCTTATTTAGAGTATGAGATGATCTTGACCATCAGATGCTTGAAGAACTTGATCAATCCTTGTAGGAGTTGATCTCTTTGATCTAGAAGAATTTTAGACCCTTTTAACTTTAAAAACAAATCTTCATTGAATAGAATCTGAAACCTATTCGAGCTCCACCAGAAATGTAAACTCGTACCGCATCTGTTCACATTTCAAAATGACAAACTAGTCGACAAGTCCTCAGACTAGTTGACTAAGAGCTTCTAAGTTGACTAACTGTAATCTTCTCCTTCTCTGTATCTGTCCAGTCGACTGTATAGCCGACTAGTCTGAGCATTAGTCGACTATACACTTGACTAATTTGCTTAAGCTTGATTTGCTTCTTCTGCTCCAAGCTATCATCTTCTCCAATTTGATTGGATCTTCTTGGACCATCATCTCTTCTTGAAAACAAGGCAAAATTCTAACAGCTGTCGCTGCTATTTTATGTCGTTGTTACCTTACCCTTGTAGCTGCCGCCTCCCTGCACCTCCTTTCCCCTGCTGCCGTGGTACACTTCCCTCCCTCTCTTACCGTCGCACTGCTCTTCCTCCCTTTCTTCTTGCCGCCCTACTTCCCCTCCTCCCTTCGCCTTTATCGCAGCTGCCCCTCCCTTCCCCTCCATCACTTGTTGTCTATCCGACATACTCCCCGCCGCTCGACAGCGTCCAACCCTCTCCCTCCTCCACTCAAACACCCCGAACCACCATCAGCCCACCATAAACCACAGATCCACTTCGGGTGAGTGACTTATGGAGATATGGCATATCCAGCTGTAGATCGTGAATTTGTTGAAGACGATCAGGGTTTCTTGAGTCTCCAAGCTCCGTTATTGGATTTCTAGTTCAATTCAGAGGAGACAGGAGAAGAATACATGAATCGAATTGTGTCTATTATTGCCGAAGACGTGGAGCTTCACCTAGTAGTTCACAAGCTACAGGATCGACTTCATCTAGATACACGTGCATCCCAACTTGCAAACCCTTCAGTTTCTCATGCTACCACCACAGGACAACGACATATCCCGATTCTGATCGCCTAGAGCATTATTAGAGGTGAGGAAGTCTACGCTCGACCGGGTCGAGTTCTCCCAAACGCCGGGGAATAATGGGGACATCGTTCCAGAATTTTGATTCTACACTACGAAGCATCACTGCACCTTATCATTGTGGCTCGATTAGAGCATGTGAGCTCGAGTCAGATTGGACTAGTTATCTTTAGTTGGTTGTTTTATTTAGTTGTTTGCTTATGTTTAGTCCCACATTGGTTTGTGGGGGATTCTTCCATTTGATATAGTCTTACACAAGGCTAAGACTATTGTTGAAGTTTTTGATAATGAATGAATATAAAAAAGTGAGAAATCCTAGGGAGAGAATTACAATTGTTAGCTTGTGTGTTAGGTGAGAAACCCTAAGTGATAATCTCAATATTAGCCTATGTGCTGGGCGAGAAATCATAGGAAGAGAATCCTAGAGAGCCTATGTACTTGTTCATTAGGCACATTTCTGTGGAGGTTTAAGGAAGTAATTTAGCTTGCTCTGTTTTACGTAAGACCTTTAGCTGTCTTGATTACATTTCTGTTGGGCTGCAGAGTCAAAGGTAATCAAAGATTAGTAAGGTGGTAGGCTGACTTCCAGACTGATCCTAGTGTAAAAGAACAAAGGTCTAGGATTCCACGTGAGATACTGTAGAATATACCAATATCATCAGAACTCCTGCAATTCTATTCATAAGCATGACATTAAAGGACCAGGTTGATACAGTGTCTCAGAGAAGTCTCCTTGAGCACGTAATGTAAAACAAAACTGCAAATCTTAAGGCGAGCATGTAAGGTATAACAAAACCTGTGACTTTGTAACATAATCTGTTCTTTGAAAAAGACTGACTAATATAATATTCAAAAAGGAGATCCAGCCAAAATACTGAGATAACACAAGACTGTCAAATACAACATCCCACCACAAGTTCCCACACCATGTCAAACTGCTTTGCAAGTTCCTATTTCACAACGTCTAGGTCAGGAGATCCATGTTTTGGATCTGTTTCTCCAGGAAATAAGTCATAAATCCGTGACAGACCCGTTCTCCTTTGGTTTCATATACTAGATATTTTAATCACAAATTATAATCATATACAACATCCCGCATCCCCCCAGTTGGAGAAATCAAACAAATTAATTTATTTTAGTGCTCAGTGAGCACGTCTCTAGTGAATGAGCACAAAGAAAGCAGCCAAAAGTTTTAAACGTCTTAGGTTCGTTTTGTTTGACTAAAATGGTTATTGATCATATAAGAGACAAACTTTCCCTTCAAATGCCAAAAATAATTAAGTAAAGACGTTGCATCACCTTCAACGCAACACCACTTCCCTTGTCATCTCTCCTATATATGATCCCTCGCATTGCCCTAATTTCAGCACCAAAGCAGACTATCAAACTATCAACAATTTCTTGAAGATGGCTTCCTCAGTCTTGCTTCTCTTGGCATTCTTGGCTTTCTTGGGCATCATGAAGGATGCTCATCTGTTTTGCCATGGCGATCCCACGGATGGGTTCACAGCCGTTCCACTAACAGACCGGAATTTTGAACTGCAGTGGCCATATAATTTGCCACTCAATAATCGCTATAGCAACATTGATGGGATACGAAAGTTTTGGGTATATTCTACTGACAAGCCACTCCGACCAAACAGTGCAACCAAACCACGGAGTGAGCTCCGCATCAAGGTAATGGCCTCAAACTCTTTTCTCTAAATAAATGCCATCACTTGCATCAGTTTGCTATGAAAAAAAATGAAACTTAACTGTAGTCATTCAAAGGAAACTCATTCTTTTAACTACGATGCAGGGATATGACTACTCATCTGGGGTATGGCAGTTTGAAGGCTATGGTTTTGTGCCGAATGGCACTACTGGCACTTCAATCATGCAGATCCATCGATTTTCAGGTCCGGCAACAGTGTTGATGCTGAAAGTCTATGATGGCCAGTTGAAGTTCTACACGAGAGCTGTGGTGGAATCCAACATCTATGATCGTTGGATGAGGATAAATGTGATACACGATGTGGATGCCAACAAGCTGACGGTGTTCGTTGATGGTGTGCAGAAGTTTGAGACAGATGGCAATGGGCAAGGATCCTTTGATTTCAAGTGTGGGGTATATACACAGACCGAGCCAAGTCATTACATGGAATCAAGGTGGAGGAATATCAGGGTTCTGAAGAAAGATGAGTGAAGGGTGTGAGATTTGAGCTATTCAAGCAGCTATCCTGTGAGTGTCATATCTGTTAGAGCAAGAGTATTTGTCGTATACGATATGAAGTCCTTTTCTCAATCAATGTCTAAAGAAACTACTACTTACATTCTAAAGTGGCAAAAATATGCTGTTTTGGATCAGAAATTGCACGCAATGTGGTAGTCCAGCCACTTGGTTTGAACAAGTACACATATTGCATAAATATAGTCTAAATAACACACGTATAGACCTATTTTGGTTTGCTGATAATAGAAAAGGCTCCCAGCATTATGCTTATTTTTAAATGAACTGTTTGGATTTACAACTTTTTGTAGAGAACTACTTATCAGAATGTCTTTTGCTACCTAAATTTTCTTGTAAGTTTTGTAAAAAATTGACCAATTAGCAGATTTTTGCTAAAATTTATATAAAACCCTAGCATCATGCAAAACTTATGGCTGTTTTTGCTTGATACCCCTATATTCATTGAAACACGTGTGTATAGAGACTTGGCTTTGAAAGGATTTGCTTCCAAATTCTTCCCATTAAAAAATGTATTGATAATTGATACATGATACATCCACTCCACTAAAGAGTGTGTGTGTGTGGTAAAGAGAGAGAGGGAGATTGGGGGGGGGGGGGGGGGGGGGGGGGTGGGGGGGTGTGTTGTGGTCTGTATCTTTTAATGCTCTCAGGACATAACTTAGTTATGCCCATCCACAGAAGTACATCTTATCTAATGAAACTAGACAATCCATTCCAATAATCTTAATCTACAAATTTGAAATTTCTATACATAAATAATTATTCATTGATGGTTATTTACTTATGTTTTAAGTGTTGACAAAATAAATGGTTTTCTAACACTTAGAAACCGTTCATTTTATAACCACTTGATGCATGAGCAATTGGTTTTTAAAGTATATGATTTTTTTTAGTTATAAAACTTTTTATAACATATAGATCAATATCAACAGATTGGATAGTTCAAATTATTTACATATTATACTCATTTTACAGGTGACATAACAAACTTAGTTATGTCTTGAGAGTGTTAAAGCCTTTCCTCCTATATACATTTGTACACACACACACACACACACACACACACACATAAATATGTATATCAGCCGACAGCTGAGAGTCCTTCTCAGCCTGCGGTGACGTGGCACATTATGAGCCACATAATTCGATAATCTAAAATGACATCCCGCTTTGAAAATAATTGAAATTACTAAAAGCCCCTATCGTTTGTCTTTTCTTGGAATGATGTATTAATTTTATATTCTTTATTATTATTTTTTCTCCCCTTTTATATGTCTTATCTCTGTGTCTCCTCACACTGTCAGATCTAGATTTTTGACTTATAGAGAATGTCGTTCTAAAAAAGAAGAGCGGGATTAGATATTAATTTTTAGTTGCAGAGCTAGATCTTCAGCAACTATTTTGACAGGTTCATTTTTCCTCGAGATATTAGCTTTAATATTTTCATCGTGATTCTTCTCTTCTTCTTCTTCTTCCAAAGGAAAGCCTATCTGAAATTTTTCATCATCGGAAATATTGGCTATTCGATTTAAAATCTGAAAGACAAAATAAAATACACATAAATATAAACCAATCTATCAGAGATGCTACTGAAGTCGCGGGAAAAAAATTATTTTAAAAGCTGTCCTTTTCATCAAGATTGCGACTTTGGTCGCATTCATAATAATAAATTGTCAGATAAAATTGAATTCTGTGATCATAGTCGCAGTATGAAATTCATCTTCAAACCATTTGTTTTACAAGACAGTGACCAAAGTCGCAGTCCAATTAAAATTTATTAATGAAAATACTGCGATCTTGGTCGCAAAAAATGAAAAATAAGTTATAAAATACTGCGACCAAGGTCGCAGTGTTATCAAACAAAAATTTTCAAAAAGACTGCTATTACATAAGACTGCGACCAATGTCACAGTCTTCAGTCGCAGTCTTCTAACCATCTTAATTACTTAACTTTTGAGACCTTGTTCACTGCTTCAATTGACTATGTCTCTTGTTTCATAAGAATGCGACTATGGTCGCAGTATTCTATTTAATAAAAAATATTATGACCAAGGTCGCATTGTTATCAAACAAAACATTCTCAAAGAGGCTGCTGTCACATAAGACTGCGACCGAAGTTACAATTTTCTAATCATCTTAATTAATTAACTTACGAGATTATTGTCACTGCTTTAATTGACTGCGACTCTTTTTCATAAGACTGCGACCACGGTCGCAGTATCCTATTTAGCTTAGCAAGGTCGAAAAAATACTGCAACCCTAATCGAAAAAACAAAAAAAAAGGCTGCAACACTGCGACCAAAGGTCGCAATGTAAAATAAAAATAAATCTAAAAAGTGAAAATGATATTAAAAAATTTAAATCCAAAATTTTTCTTTTCAGAAACTGCGACTTCGATTGCAGTTTCAGAAAAAAAAAAAATAAAATAAAATAAACTGTTTTAAGTCGCAGTAATAGATTTTTATTGTGATTAAAACATTTTGCAAAAAAAAACTTGAACATTAATGCGACTATGGTTGCATTCTTTTAAAATAATTTATTTTTCTAAAATTTAGTAATCAAGATCTGTAAGTTTTTAGTTTGAAAAAAAACTCAAAATTTTCAGATCTGTAATTTTTTTAGTGGAGGAACAGTTGTAGCCAGGTTAAAAGTGAAACTGAGGGTATTTTAGTCATTGGGAAATGAAAAGTGATTGAGGGCCTTCTTTTATCGCCTAAAATTTTGACTTCTTGCGGCTAATATGAAGCCACGTCATGCCGGCTGAGAAACTCTCTCAGCTGTCGGCTGAGGTACAGTAACCCCATATATATATATAGGGGTACTGTACTCAGTCCTGCGGCTGAGAGAACTCTCTCAGCCGGCGGGACATGGCAACATCAGATCCACAAATCTGTCATAAATTTTGGCGGACAAAAACCTGAACAATCCCGCCTAATTTAATGTCAGTCACCTCAACATTGTATTTTCCGAAAATACCCTAACTCACAACTTTTACCTAATGTAAAAACATTTCCTTTTATTTTTACCATGGTCGCAGTATTTTTTGAAAAAACGATGTATATGTATGCGACCTTGCTAATATTTTTTTAAGCCAATTTTTTTTCATACACTATTTGTCGAACTCGTTCACAGTAGTAAAATTATAGTTGCAGATCTGTTCGACTTAGATCGTAGAGTTTAATTTTTTTTTTTGGTCTTTTATTTTATACGAATGCGACGTTGGTCGCAGTATATGAAAGGTCCTTTTTTTTTATTACATACTGCGACATGGGTCGCAGTTGTCTCAATATGCGTTGTAGTGTCCTGCGACCATGGTCGCAGTGTATTTAACGTCATTTTTTTAATTCCCGGGTCGCAGTTGATTATGTTTGCACTGTAGTCTTATGCGACCTGGTCGCAGCAGTGTCGACCCGGGTCGCAGTTGTTTATGTTTGCACTGTATACTTATGCGACCATGGTCGCAGTGTCGACCCTGGTCGCAGTTGTTTATGTTTGTACTGTATACTTATGCGACCTTGGTCGCATTATTGACCCTGGTCGCAGTTGTTTATGTTTGCACTGTAGATGATTGCGACCTTGGTCGCAGTGTAGACCATGGTCGCAAATGTCTATGTTTGCACTGTAGACTTATGCGACCTTGATCGCAATGTCGTTCATTGTTTACATTTGCACTGTAAATAATTTATAAATAATAACCTAAATCCTATAAAGAGCGGCAAAAAAATGGGAAAAATAATAAAAATAATAACCTAAATCTGACAACGAACGGTCCAAAAATTGCCTTGTGGGCAAATAATAATAAACAATAACGAAAGTTACCGAAAGAGTAGCTTTTCATAAGGGGTATTTGGTAATTTAACTTCTTCTTATAAGCGGGCCGCAAGTTAGTGGGGTGACAAAATTGAGCCACGTCACCGCAGGCTGAGAGAGTTCTCTCAGCCGCATGCTGATATACATTTTTCTCATATATATATATATATATATATATATATATATATATATATATATATATATATATATATATATATATATATATATATATATATATATATTGTTAAAGTCTTTAGTTAGCTAGTTACCTAACAGTAGTCATATTGTAGTAACCTAATTAGGAGTCATATTGTTACTTGTGTTATGAGTTGTAATTGCATTTGCCTATAAATAAAAATAAAAAAACACAACTTATCAATTCTCTTAGATCTTTCCTGTAAAATTCTGATTTGATATCAGAGAGCCTCTCCAAAATTTTCATTAGTGATCGTCATTTTCACGTCGAACTCGAGTCTGCACTAGGTCACGCTCACATAGCGCATATCCAGCTTCGGCCCACTCTTCGCGTCGCGCATCGTCAAAGTTTTCTTCTCGATCATCAAAGTCTTCCTGTGAGGATGTGGTGCAAATTTATTTGAATTTTGCTAATTTGCTTTTAACTGGGACAATCAAATTTCCATGCAAGGCAGGCAAATTCTAAATTTGTTACAATCAGCCAAGCAGTCACCAACATCCAAGACTTATGTAAGAAGTTTTGTGCTATGCATGAATTGAATTGCATGCAACAGGGATCTGTGTCTTGAATCGAACCACCACTTCAAGTTAGCAACAATGCAACCACTGCCCACCTCGATGATCAAACTGACCTCGTCATCAGCACTCTCGGCCTCCAATCCAATCTCCTTCGACTGTATTATATCACTTGGTCTCCAATCTGCTATCATCCGACTTTGACCGACCTTTAGGGGAAAAAACAAAAAACTAGCCCCTTAAGTTTTAAATCCCTAGATGTCTCTATGATCCAAAACCCTATTCTTGTCAATTGTTATCTTCTCTATTGCTTTCCGTCACGAATGTTGCTGCTTTATTCTTCAACCTATGCTACCTCTGTTCTCTCCGGACAACCCTGCTACCGTCCTTGTTTGCTTCCAATAGGTTTTACCGAGACCCGTTGTCCTCTTTGAGGTCCTGTTGTGATTGCTATGTTCTACTGTGCATCCAATGTACTGATTTGATCCTCTATTGTTGTTCTACAACGTGGATTATCGACATTCTCTGTAACTACTACTGGCTGGTTATCTATTTTATTTGACTACTTCTGATGAGGACATCAGAGCACAGACACGATGCAAGTGTGTCTTTCAGCGCAGACAATGCTCCAGGTTATTGAGCCCAGATATATGGTTCTGCCACATAATATTTCAGCTTGTATTTTCAATGTATTTAGCTTGTATTTCTATCGTATTTCCCTTTGTATTTGTTTAATAGTAGGTGCAAGTTGTGGATAATTGTAAGTAGTGGGAAGTTATTCAGTTGTGGGTTTGTAATATATACTCATATATACTCTCATTTGTGTGATTTTTGAAACCATGGAATGAATAAAAAATTAAAACTACTCCTCTACAAGTGTTCTTCTCCTCTCCTCTCTCTCTCTCTCTCTCTCTCTCTCTCTCTCTCTCCCCCTTTCTGTTTTTCCTCTCTAGGCCCTTTCCCTTCTCTCTTTGTCCTCTTCAAAGCTTGCTAACAACACAGACCCAACAAAACACCCTGCTCTCCTCTCTCTCGAATCCCTCCCTTAGTAGCAGCATAACAACAATAGCAGCATCAATGCAACAGCAGCAATGCCAGAAGTAGCAGTGCAGCACCACAGCGACGCCCAGTCCCTTCTGTAGAACTTAACTACAACAGTACCACATCAAAACCTTCCCAGCGGAAGCATTAGTCCTATCTGATATTTATGTCTGAGATCGAATCAACTTCATCCTTACTAGAGTATGGTGGCGAGTTCTTCGAGATCATATATTCAGACGATCAACCCGACTTCATCCACACCCTGAGAGCTTCACCAACCTTCATCCTGATGTCGCATCAACTGTTTCCACAGGTGATCCAAGAGTCTCCCCAGAAGATCTCTTTGAAGCCAAAGGTGAATAGAGTTACCGTCCTTGGAACATCTTCATATTTGATGAAGTTTAATTAGAGACTTTCAGGTATTTTTTTCCTTTAGACAATATTAGTTCTATACAATAGAGTTTTCTGTTATTTTATCTTTCTGTTGCTGATCACATAAAGTTAAGTACACTGTTTGTTACCTTGTACCTATCAATCTGAACATTATATATTGGACTTGTTATCTCAGAACATTGTTATTAATCATTCAATTTATATTTCAAAGCCTGCTGCATGTATACAACTTTATTACAATCAACACTTGTTAATATTTCAAACTGATAACTTGAGTCAAGATCGATCGCCCTTTGTTGGTGAAGCGTGCTTGATTTTCTTTGTTGATGAGTTCCCGTACCTGTACACAACATGTTTTACATCAATTTGGTATCAGAACTGCGTTCTAAACTAGAAATTTTAGTCGTGCATGTTTAGGTTGCATCAACTAGATTTTTAGGAATGTGTTGTTGCATATAGAGCCATCATTTTTTACAAATAAATTGCATTCATACATTTTTATTTGACAGTAAACTTATTTCATAGCTAGTCCTTTAGTGTATGCCAACCCGTAACGGTAGAGCATACCTACTTGACGAGATTCGTGAATCCCAGACTACTATAATGAATTCTGAAGTCCTCCTGAAGCTGGAAGAAGTTATGGGTCATTTTCTAGCTGTTAAATAAAATAAAGTCAAACTCCAACTTGAGATAGATGCTCGATTAGCTGAGTTTGAACAGAACTGTGATTGGTCACCTACTCTTCCACCCACCTTGAACATTCTCCAATAGTTTTTCCATCATGAAAACCTTCAGCCTTTCAGGAATGAGCAAGATCCAGATGAACGCATTGTGAGGAGTATCAAGATCCACGCTCCCTCTTTTGATGGGACTTTTGAACCATAACTGTTCATGGATTGGATAAAAGAAATAGACTGTTACTTCAAGTGGTACACAATATCGGAAGAACGAAAAGTCAGTTTTGTTGTTATGAAGTTGACTGGGCAAGCAAGTTAATATGGACTAACCTCGAAATCTCTGTGAGATAAGAGGAGAACATCTTATTGGCACTTAGCGTGACATGAAGACCCAGCTGAAGCAAAAGTATCTCCCACCTTCTTACTATCCGAAGTTGTTAGACAAGTGGAATCAATTCTATCAGGGAAGCAAATATGCCAAGAAATATGTCGCCAAATTTGATGATTTCCTTATCAGGTGTAGCTCAATTGAGACCGAAACTCTTATGCAAGTCCTCTCTAGGTTTAGAGTTGGATTGCGAGAAGATCTTAGGAGCGAACTCTTCACTAAGAATGTCGACACTTCGAAGAAAGCTTATGCCCTAGTGCAAGAATTGGATGAAGCCAAATCGCGCAAAAGTTAAGACTATAAGTCTAGTGTCTCCTGACCTCCTTCACAGTCTTACCAAAGCCGAGCTACACTTAGTTCTTCCCAACCCAAGACTAATAACAAGGATAAGGGTATTGAAAGAAGTATTCTCAAATCCAATCCTCAAACCAAATGTTATAAATGTCAGGGTTATGGACATTATAGCAGCCAAATGTGCTAGTCCGTACAAGATCGCCCTCATTGACAGAGAAGATTATCTTGAGTCCATAGGTGATGAGTACATTCACCAAGTAGATATAGATGAAGAAGATCTCGATGAGAATACTGAAGAGACAACGTTAAACTGTCTTCGATTTCGAGAGTCTACCAGATTATCTGTAGTCAGGTGTACCTCGGCACAATTGAAGGTTAAGAGACATAATAACATTTTCACATATTCACCAAGATTGGAGAATGAAATTGTAAGGTGATAGAGGACAATGAAAGTTGTATCAATGCTATCTCCTCAACAAAGTTGGTCTGAAAGCTGAATTCCATCCGCATCCATATAAAGTTTCTTGGATTAATGGGCCCACACTAAATGTTACACAGAGGTGCTTTTGTTAGGATTTTGCCTTATTTTCAAGAAGAGATGATGGTCGAAGAAGATCCAAATAAGTTGGAGAAGAAGATGATTGCTTGGAGAGAAGAAAAGAAGCAGATCAAGAAAAGTAAGTTGACTAACAAGACTACGAATCGACTAATCAGAAGTACTAGTCGACTAGGGCAGATACAGAAGCAGGATACAGAGAAGAAGCAATTTACAGTAGTCGACTAATAAACCTATTAGTCGACTAATTGGAGAGACTAGTCAACTAGCCTTCAGGACTAGTCGACTATACGGGCATTTTATAAAGCAGAATCAGTTTCTTTTTCAGGCACCGATTTTCTTTTCTGGTGGAGTACGGATATGACTCAGTTTTTATTCAATGAAGTGTTTGTTTCTAAAAATTAAAAAGTTAGAATTCTTCAAGATCAAGGAGATCAACTCCTAATAGGATTGATCAAGATTCTTCAAGCATCAATAGCCAAGATCATCTCATAGTCCAAATAGGAATTGTATTACAAAATTCTATAAATAAAGATTGTAACCTAGGATTTAGAAGCGGATCAGAAGAGCTAAAGAAAGTTGTGGTGAATAACAATGTAAGAAAGTTGTGTGAATAACAATGTAAGGTCCTAAAAAGCCAATAAGGCTCTAAAAGGCCAAGAAAGAGAGAGAGCTAGGTAAAGATGCTTAGAGAGAAAGCATACTCTTATAATCTAGGCGTAGATGCAAGTGAGGGCGAATACTCTTGTGAGATCAAGAGTAAAATTAGATCTCTTTGTATCAAGTTTATTAATAAATCTCACTCAAGTTCTTTCTCTGTGGACGTAGGCTATGTTTGGACCGAATCATGTTAAATTGTGTGTTCTTCTTCTTGTATTTTTTTAATATTCATCTTGTGTGCTCGAGGTAATTGATCTCATGGCGTGCTTGAGGTCATCGGTGGGGATCTCCATACCTTCCAAACTATTAGTATCATACTAAGTATGGTATCTCAGTTTATGCATGCAACAATTGGCATCAGAGTATATCAATTACGTTACAACAATTGGTATCAGAGCTGATGGTGTTCGTTCAAGACTCGGGTGCTCAGATGAAGAAGAAGATGTCAAGTTGATGGAGTTCGGTAGAGGCATCAAGAAGAAGAAGACAACAAAGAAAGTTCAGATTTGATCTAAGGTAAATATCGATGACTTTTGGAGTACATTGATCAAAGTAGAGTCGTAAGGCTCAGTGATGCTCACATCTGAACACAGTAGATGCGGAGATGATGATCAGATCATTACCAATGGCGGACAGTAAGACGAGCTTGATGAGCTCACAGAGGCATCGCACAAGGCATCCCGTGGAGGCTCGCTGTGGCAGCAATTCAAAGAAAAAACAGCAGAGGGTGATGGAGACGATCAATGAACGAGATTGATCGGAAGGTAGATTATGCAATCATAGTCAGATTTAGACGATCAAGGTGTCAAACCCGATATTTTTTGGCATTCTGGATGCAATGTTGGGTGCAGATTGAGGAGATTCTAAGGTTTGATACAGGTTCTGTACAGTTTGGTAAAAGAATCGACGAAGATCACTATTAAAGTTACAACGGACTAGTCTTGATACGTGTGAGATTATTGTAGGCAATGATGGATCTATCAAGTTTGAAGACCATCAATAGATCTGACAAACATCAATGCAGTGTGGATGGCAGCCCTGATTGATGGAAGAAAGTCCAAGGCAGTGTGTGGCGGGAAGGCCAGTAAGACCATGGCAGTTATGTGAAGATGAAGAATCTCAAGGTGAAAACATCGATGGAAGGTAGACCATCCCAAGTGATCAGTGGAAGACCAAAGCACGACAAGTCCTTGACAATATTCGTGTAAAATTGGTAAGACCATGACAAAATTTGAGGCGGATTTCCTTAATACCGGCAGGGCCCCTATGGCTGGGAAGACGTGACAAAGCGGAATTTACTGGCGATGCAATGCAAGCTAAGGGAAAGAAACTAGGTTAAGGTGGAGTTTCAATAAAAAGCTTGAAGGAAGCACACTTCGAGGTGGAGCTTCAAGGAAAACTGCAGCAGGTTTAAGTGTTGCAGGACGACTAGAGAAAGGGTGTATTCGGGTAAGGCCGAGATGGCCCAAGGCATTGTGGTAAATAGCCAAAGCCCTGGGGAGAGGGGAAAGAGTTAAAAACTTCACGGTACAGTTACAACTAAGGAAAGAACCAAGATGCTCCAAATCTCAAGGTGTTTTACTAAAACTTGAAAGCCAAGTCAAGATGGACATTGTTAGGATTTTGTCTTATTTTCAAGAGTAGATGATGGTCCAAGAAGATCCAAATAAGTTGGAGAAGAAGATGATTGCTTGGAGAGAAGAAAAGAAGCAGATCAAGGAAAGTTAGTCGACTAACAAGACTATTAGTCGACTAACAAGACTATTAGTCGACTAATCAGAAGTACTAGTCGACTAGGACAAATATAAAAGCAGGATACAGAGAGAAAGCAGTTTATAGTAGTCGACTAATAAACCTATTAGTCGACTAATTAGAGAGACTAGTCGACTAGGTTTCAGGACTAGACGACTATACAAGGCATTTTCTAAAGCAGAATCAGTTTCCTTTTCAGGCGCGGTTTCCTTTTCTGATGGAGTACGAATAGAACTCAGTTTCTATTTAATGAAAGGTTTGTTTCTAAAAATTAAAGGTCTTAGAATTCTTCTAGATCAAGGAGATCAACTCCTAATAGGATTGATCAAGATTCTTCAAGCATCTAATGGTCAAGATCATCTTATAGTCCAAATAGGAGTTGTATTGTAAAACCTTATAAATAAAGATTGTAATTTAGGATTTAGAAGTGGAGCAGAAGTAGAGCAGAAGCTGAGCAGAAGAGTTAAAGAAAGTTATGGTGAACAATAATGTAAGGCTCTGAAAAGTCAAAAAAGAGAGGAGCAAGGTAAAGGTGCTTAGAGAGAATGTATACTTTTATAATCTAGGAGTAAATTCAAGGGGAAGGCGAATACTCTTGTGGGATCAAAAGGAAGGTTAGATCTCTTTGTATCAAGTTTATTATTAAAGCTCTCTCAAGTTCTCTCCCCTGGACGTAGGCCAAGTTTGGACCGAACCACGTTAAATTGTATGTTCTTCTTGTATTTTTTAACATTCATCTTGTGTACTTGAGGTAATCGATCTCATGGCATACTTGAGATCGTCGGTAGGGATCTCCGTATCTCTCAAACTATTAGTATCATAGTAATTATGGTATCTTAGGTTATGCACGCAACAGTTGTGTCCCTATAGAGTTCACTGTTTATAAGGACAATATATGGTGTGATGTGGTAGCCATGGATATGGGTCAGATGAATGTTCACATTTATGGCCGTTTTAATCTGTGTCTGTTTGAACATGAGGGCAAGAAGGTCAAGTTACTTCCTTTGTAACCCAAGAACAATATTGCTGAGAAGAAATCAATTGCAGCCAAGCAAATAAACATTAGCCTGATCAGTGCAAATGACATCGATCGCGAGATGACAAATGGGAAGCCCATTATCGTTCTCATTATACGAGAAGTCCCTAAAAAGTCAGTCACCTTGATTCCTTGTGAGGTCGCCCCCATGATTGATGAATTCGCTGATGTCTTGAAGATCTCTCGGATCAATTACCACCAATGCGTGATATCCAACACGCTATTGACTTAGTCCTAGGAGCGAGTCTTTCCAACTTGCCGCATTATAGGATGAATCCTACTGAGCATGCGGAGCTGAATAGGCAAGTTGATGAATTGTTAGAGAAGGGCTTTATAAAAGAAAGTATAAGCCCTTGCGCAATACTCACTTTGTTGACACCAAAGAAAGATGAAACTTAGTGTATGTACGTGGATAGTCACGCAATCAACGAGATAACCGTAAAGTACCGTTTTCCCATTCCCCGGATAGATTACATGTTGGATATGATGGCAGGAGCCAAAATATTCTCCAAGATTGATCTGAAGAATGGTTTTCACCAAATTCAAATCTGCCTAGGTGATTAATGGATCTAAGACCGCCTTCAAGGTGAATGATGGTTTATATGAGTAGATTATTATGCCATTTGGATTGGCGAACGCTCCTAATACATTTTTGAGAGTAATTACTCAGGTATTGTGATCCTTCATGGGTAAATTTTGGTCGTATACTTTGATGACATGCTCATATACAGTAAAAATCAGGAGCAACACTTAGACCATTTACATCAACTGTGTGGAGTGTTGAGAAAAGAGCAATTGTACGAAAATCCGAAGAAATGCGCCTTTCTTACCAATAAAATTATTTTCTTAGAATTTGTAGTTCCTCAGAAGGAGCATCCGCTGACCCCGAGAAAATTAGAGCCATAGAGGAATGGCCAGAACCCCAAAGCATAAAAGATGTCAGGAGTTTTCACAGACTTGCCACATTTTATCGGCGATTTATCAAGAGATTCAGCACAATCATGGCCCTAATAACTGATTGCTTAAAGAGTGGCGAATTCAGTTGGTCGAAGAGTACCACTAAAGTCTTTCAAGAGATTAAACAGCAAATAATAGAGGCACCCGTCTTGTGCCTACCAGATTTCTCAAAAATGTTTGAAGTGGCATGTGATGCATCAGAAATCGGCATAGGTGGAGTTTTAAGTTAAGATTCACCCAGTAGCTTACTTCAGTGAGAAACTGAATTATGACAAACTAAGATACTCTACTTATGACCTGGAACTTTATGCGGTGATTCAAGCATTGCCGTCTTTGGTGTCACTATCTTCTCACACAAGAGTTATTATCTTTTTGGACTATGAAGCTCTTAAGTACATCAATCCCAAAGAAGCATAACAGTAGACATAGCCGTGGGTAAAGTTTCTCCAAACTGCACTTATACCCTGCGGCACAAAGCCAGAGTTGATAACAAGGTTACTGATGTGCTCAGTCGTCGTTTAGCAATTTTAACAGTATTGAGAAATCAGATGGTTGGATTTGAGAAGTTGAAGGCTGAATATGAATTATGCCCTGACTTTCAAGAAATTTTCACTCTATTGAAGAGTGAAACAACACGCGAGATAGATGGTTTTCTTCTGCAAGATGGTTATCTTTTCGATTTCACAAGTTGTGCATGCCTCGTACATCTGTGAGAAAATTCTAGTCTGGCAATTGTATACGGGTGGTCTCGCCGATCATTTTGACAAAACAAAACTATTGAGGCTGTTGAACATCGATTTTATTGGCCAAGTATTAAAAGAGACATTGCTAAGCTTGTTGGTAGGTGTCACACATGCCAGTTAGCTAAATAAAGAAGATAAAATACTGGCCTATATGCACCACTACCTATTTCCAATCGTCCTTGGGAAGACACTAGTATGGACTTCGTGCTTGGTCTTTCGAAAACTCTGAGAAAGCATGATTCGATACTTGTGGTTGTCGACCGCTTCTCTAAAATGGCTCATTTCATAACATGTTCAAAAACTTTTGATGCTTCTCAGGTGACCAAAGCTGTTTTTAATGAAATAGTGAGGTTGCATGGACTCCAACAGACCACCATGTCTGATTGGGATGTCAAATGTACAAGCTATTTCTAGAAGACTTTATGGCATCAAGTTGGAACCAAACTGCAACATTCGTCTACCTTCCATCTCCAAACTGACGGCCAAACTGGTGAATCGAAGCCTGGGTAATCTACTGCAAAATTTAGTTGGTGGACATCTAAGAGATTGGAATTTAAAATTGTCTACTATCGAATTTACATATAACAATTCCATCAATAGGACAATAGACACGAGTCCAGCAGAAGGTATTGTATGGGTTTAAACCTAGACAACCAATAGATCTCATTCCTATGAGTCAGTATGTTAGGATATCTGAGTCTGTATTTGCATCACATCTTCACAACCTCACAAGAAAATCAACAACAAAATAAATTAGAGTAATGTAGCCTATAAAATTTGAGCTGGTCTTCATCGAAAAGTTAAAAGATTTGAAGTTGGAGACTATATGATGGTTCAAATTCGTTTCGAACGGTTTCCTCCCGAGAACTGTGAAAAAGTTACATGCACGTGGAGCAGGACCTTTCGAAGTGATAAAAAAAAATAAATGATAATACATATGTCTAAACCTTCCTGAAGATTTTGGTATTAGTTCCATATTTAATGTTGAAAATCTAGTAGCATACAAAGACCGGATTTTAATCCGAGTAACCCTTCTTGATGAGCCTACCCAAGACCTTACTACTAAGGAATCCTCCTTATCTGCACTTCCAAATCTCCCATCCTATGCAGACGAACAGATTGATAAAATAATAGAGGTTGAGATTATATCTTCTACTGATAGTGAAACTATGCGGTATTTAGTCCATTGGAAAGAGAAGCCTGAATCTGAGACACTTGGTTGGATCGAGAGGATGTGCAGCGTCTAGATCCCGACACTCTAGAGTAGTACGAGATCAATAGAGATGTCCACTCGACGGGGTCGAGTTTTCCCCATCCCAGGGGAATTGATGAGGACATCAGAGCACAGACACAATACGGGCGTGTCTTTCAATGCTGATGGTGCACCAGCTGTTGTGCTCGGAGACAACAACCCTTAGAGGATCCAACCAGAACTCAATCACCAAAACAATGAAACCAAAAACTAGAAGAAGAACCAAACGCAAAAACCAGATCTAACGAGGTTCGGCCAACCTGCCTACGTCCTCGGGGCAATCCACGGAGAGAGATTTCTTTATGGAAGATGGTTTACAATAGCTCTGGATCTCTATGAACACAAGAGAGTCAGCAGCTATACTTTCTCAAAGTTCTCAAAGCACTAAACCCTAGAAAATTACAACCAGGGCTTAAATACATAATTTCCCGAAACAGCAGATTTCGCCCAAAACCCGACTACGGTCGACCGGCCCGGTCGACCGGTCCATTACCGTAACTTGGGTTTTTCTCTCCAGTCGACCGGGCCGGTCGACCGGGAACCAACAGAGACTTCACCTGCTTACAGAGACCCTCTCCGGTCGACCGGTCCGGTCGACCGAAATCCAACCGAGAGCTCTGTAACATGCAGACATTCTCTCCGGTCGACCGGTCCGGTCGACCGGGATAACCTGGTGCACTTCGTGCATGTCGGTCGACGGTCCGGTCGACCGACCTCTGTCAATTTTCTGCTGCTGCTTCTTTTTCCTGCCCGCTGTTCCTTCGCCTTTCGTCGTAGACTCCTTGGCAGTCTTCAACAGCACCTGGCATGTCTTCACATCCTCTAATGTACTCTCTCCTCCAACAATTCTCCACCTCGGTGAAGATTGTTAAATCTGAGCCGAACACCGACTCGATAGCGGCTGCACCAATCTGGTTGCCTACGTACCCTTGCCCAAGGGATCAAGCCATCCGTAGTTCATCCACATGAGCTTCAGCAAGCTCATTTCACCTGAAGGATCTGGAGCAAGTCTTTGCAGTGTGCAAACTTCACTCCCGTAACCACCTTTGTAAGCATGTCGGCCGGATTCTCTGAAGTATGAATCTTCAACAGGTTGATGTCATCTTCCTCCAGAATCTCCCGAACAAAGTGATACCTGACATCGATGTGCTTCGTTCTTGCATGGTAGACTTGGTTCCTTGCCAAATAAATGGCACTCATACTGTCACAGTGTATCTTCAAGATCTCCTGTTCCACTCCCAAGTCGTCTAGCAATCCCTGAAGCCAGATTGCCTCCTTCATGGCCTCTGTCAAGGCCATATATTCAGCCTCTGTAGTCGACAACGCGACTGTGGACTGAAGTGTGGAGCGCCAACTCACCGGTGCCTGCGAGAATGTGAATACATACCCAGTAGTCGACCGGCGTTTGTCAAGATCACCTGCATAGTCCGAATCCACGTACCCTATGCATTCCTGCTTCCCGGTGTTGTCCTTCTCAAATACGAGGCCTACATCAACAGTACCCTTGATGTACCTCAGGATCCACTTCACTGCTTCCCAATGGCCCTGACCTGGATCATGCATATATCTGCTGACCATGGAAACTGCCTGTGATAGATCCGGCCTTGTACACACCATTGCATACATCAAGCTTCCCACTGCATTGGCATATGGTACATGAGTCATATGCTCACGCTCCTGAACACTCCTTGGAGACATCTTCGCTGACAACTTGAAGTGCGGCGCCATTGGTGTACTTACAGTCTTCGTATCTTTCCCGATATTAAACCTCTGCAGTACCTTCTCCAGATAGCCCTTCTGAGTCAAGCTAATCCTGCCAGCCTTCCTGTCCCTTGTGATCTCCATACCCAATACTTTCCTTGCTTCCCCCAGGTCCTTCATCTCGAACTCAGACGATAAAGTCTTCTTCAGAGAATCAATTGCAGATCTTGACCTAGAAGCAATTAGCATATCATCTACGTAAAGTAGTAGATAGACATACTCACCAGATGGTAGCTTGTTATAGTACACACATGGATCGAAGTGGCTTCGTGTGTACTTCTTCTTCCTGATGAAGCTGTCAAATCGTTTGTACCACTGTCTCGGAGACTGCTTCAGACCGTACAGCGATTTCTTCAGCTTGCATACCAACTCCTCTTTCCCTGCAGTTTTGTAACCTGTGGGCTGAGTCATGTAGATCTCCTCCTCAAGATCGCCGTGGAGAAAGGCGGTCTTCACATCGAGTTGGTCAAGGTCCAACTCATTCTGTGCCACCAAGGCTAATAGGATCCGAATAGACGAGTGTTTTACAACTGGGGAGAACACCTCGTTGTAGTCGATCCCTTCTCTCTGTGCGTAGCTTTAGCCACCAGCCTTGCCTTGTAGCGCACTTTGTCTTCTTGGAGTGATCCCTGCTTCTTAGCAAACACCCACTTACACCCTATTGCTTTCTTCCCCTTGGGCAACTTGGTCAGTTCCCATGTGTTGTTCTTATAAAGAGACTGCATCTCTTCATTCATAGCTCCTTTCCATAACTCAGCTTCTGAACTGATTTCAGCTTCCCTGAAAGTAGATGGAATGGCTTCTTCAACAACTGGAAGTGCATGTGCAATCACCATGTCTGTAGTGAGCCAGCCAGGTTTCCTAGCATTCCTCCTTGGTCTTCCAACTGCAGTGGGATCTTGAACCGCATCAATAACCTGTTCCTGATCCTCTTCAACAACCTCAGCATCTTCTTCTGCAACTTGATCACCTCCCTGTGTCACCTCAGGGATGATCCTCACTGATACTGAGTCTTCTAGAGATGGTGGATCTGCATCACTCTCCACCTGCTGCAATAGCTCCTTGGTCTTCTTAGTCTCCACCTGCTTAGAGACTGTAGGCTTCATCATCGAGGCCTCATCAAAAGTGACATCTCTGCTGATTATGAATTTGTTGTCTTGTTGGTCCCAGATCTTGAACCCCTTGGTTCCTTTCTTGAAGCCAACAAACACTCCTTTCTTCGCTCTCGGATCCAATTTGTCTTCTTTTACATGGTAGTAGGCTGGACATCCAAATATCCGGAGCACATCATAATCTTCTGCAGCTTTACCCGACCAAGCTTCAAGAGGGGTCTTCCCCCCTATTGCAGATGACGGCAACCTATTGACGAGATGGCATGCATACCCCAAAGCTTCAGCCCAGAACTTCTTGGTAATCCTGCATTTGACAATATGCACCGAACCTTCTCTAGCAAAGTTCGGTTCATTCTTTCAGCCACCCCATTCTGTTGCGGAGTTTCCCTCACTGTGAAGTGCCTCTCTATGCCCTCATCAAGACATAGCTTCTGGAAAGGGTCTGACTTGTACTCTCCTCCGTTATCAGAACGAAGTACCTTGACTTTTCTTCCTGTACTCCTTTCCTGATTTGCTTTCCACTTCACAAACAATTCTAGGACTTCATTCTTGTGTCGCATGGTGTACACCCAGCACCGCCTAGAATAATCATCGATAAACGACACAAAGTAATGGGTTCCCCCTATTGATGCAGTCTTTGTGGGTCCCCATACGTCTGTATGAACATAATCAAGAATGCCTTCGGTGCAGTGTGAAGCTGTACCAAACTTCACCTTTGTCTTCTTGCCTATGATGCAATGTTCACACAGATCCAGTTTGCAGGTCTCTGCACCCTTCAGCAGCCCTTTCCTCACAAGAGCTTGCATAGACTTCTCCCCTGCATGTCCCAGCCTCATGTGCCATAGCCGGGTTGATCTTCCTTCTGACTGGTCGAAGCTGCCACCTGCCCTGTCACTGTACTACCTTTCAAGTAATACAAATTGTTCCTGCGGTTGGCCTTCAACACCACCATTGAGCCCTTTGTCATTTTAAGAACACCTTCTTTAATAGACACACCGAGCCCCAATGATTCCAAAGCACCTACTGAGATCAAGTTCCTCTTCAGCTGAGGGACATATCTCACTTCCTTCAGTTCCCTTACCATCCCGTCGAACATCCTGATAGGAATTGTGCCCATACCCTCCATGATGCATGGGTGATCATCGCCCATGACGACCGAACACCCCTCCAACTTCTCAAGACTGGTAAACCAATCTCGATTAGGGCATACATGATATGTAGCACCTGTATCAAGAATCCACTCGTTATCCCCCGAGTAACCTACAACAGGAGTAGTAACTGAAAACGAGAATACCGAAGAATCTGAATCTGAATCCTCTGCCTGTGATTTACTGCTAGCAGCCTTTTTCACTCTTGCCAGATTTGCCTCAGATTTTGATTCCTTCTTCTTCCCCTTGTACTTTGGACAGTCAACCTTCCAGTGCCCAAACTCTTTGCAATGCATGCACTGGTCTTTCTTAAGATCCTTAAGCCCGGTCTTGACTTCGATCTTCCTCTCACCTCCTTGCCTTTCCTTGATGAGCTCCTGCCTCTTACCTCCAAAGCTTCTGCTGATGAACTAGATTTCCCAGGATGTTTCTCATTCTTCCTTTTCTATAACTCATCAGTGCTGACGATATCTCATCAAAGTCTAAGGTTTGCCTTCCATTTAAGAATGTCATTGTAAATATCTCATACTCCTCCGGTGGAAGAGAGTTCAGGAGAACGACTGACTTGTCTTCCTCACTTATAATGGCATCCACATTCAGCAAATCCGTAATAAGCTTTGTAAACCTGTTGAGGTGCTCATTCACTGTGCTTCCCCTCTGCATCCTGAACAAATACAGCTTGCTCTTAAGCTGCAACCGAGTCTCCACGCTCTTTGTCAGGTACTTCTTCTCGAGGGTTTCCACATATCCTTTGCTGACTTCTCATGTTGAACAGAATACTTGATATCTTGTGACAAACATGAGCGAATCAGGCCACATGCCGACCTGTTCATTTTGCCCACTCATCATCAGTGGTAGTCTCCTTCTTCTTCTCCAAAAGGAGCGTGTCCTCGAGGTTCTGTGCATTCAATGCATCCATGACCTCACACCTCCACATCCCGAAATTGTTAGTTCCATTGAACTTAACAACTTCAATCCTGGAGTTGTTCATTGTTTTAACAGACTTAGATTCCTCTGCCATTGAGATCCTTTTCTTGACCCTCTAACTATGCGGAAGATCAAATACTTGCAAAATAGATCTATTACTGAGATAAAAAAGTGATTTTTACCTCCACCTTGAAACCCTAGCTTGAGTTTCTCACCAGATCTATTCCACCACTGATTCAAAACGAGCCCTCCCTGCGTCCACCTGAGATCGACACACGATCTCCTTGAACACCAATGCCTCTGACCTGAGATCGACACACGATCTCCACCTGATCAGATCTGGAGCCCTTCGAATCTTCAGAATATCCCAAGCGTAACCTGGATGCTCTGATACCACTTGTTGTGCTCGGAGACAACAACCCTTAGAGGATCCAACCAGAACTCAATCACCAAAACAATGAAACCAAAAACTAGAAGAAGAATCAAACGCAAAAAAAAACCAGATCTAACGAGGTTCGGCCAACCTGCCTACGTCCTCGGGGCAATCCACGGAGAGAGATTTCTTTATGGAAGATGGTTTATAATAGCTCTGGATCTCTATGAACACAAGAGAGTCAGCAGCTATACTTCTCAAAGTTCTCAAAAAGCACTAAACTCTAGAAAATTACAACCAGGGCTTTAAATACATAATTTCCCGAAACAGCAGATTTCGCCCAAAACCCGACTACCGGTCGACCGGCCCGGTCGACCGGTCCATTACCGTAACTTGGGTTTTTCTCTCCAGTCGACCGGGCCGGTCGACCGGGGAACCAACAGAGACTTCACCTGCTTACAGAGACCCTCTCCGGTCGACCGGTCCGGTCGACCGAAATCCAACCGAGAGCTCTGTAACATGCAGACATTCTCTCCGGTCGACCGTCCGGTCGACCGGGATAACCTGGTGCACTTCGTGCATGTCGGTCGACCGGTCCGGTCGACCGACCTCTGTCAATTTTCTGCTGCTGCTTCTTTTTCCTGCCCGCTGTTCCTTCGCCTTTCGTCGTAGACTCCTTGGCAGTCTTCAACAGCACCTGGCATGTCTTCACATCCTCTAATGTACTCTCTCCTCCAACACCAGCTTGTTGAGCTCAGATATATGGTTCTAGCATTTAGTATTCAGGTTGTATTTTCAGTGTATTTAGCTTATTTTTCTATCGTATTCCCTTTGTATTTATTTAGTAGTGGGTGCAAGTTGTAGGTAGTTGTAGGTAGTGGGGAGTTTATTAGTTGTGGCTTTTGTAATATATACTCTTATTCGTGTAATGTTTGAAACCATGGAATGAATGAAAAATGAAAACTACTCCTCTGCATGTGTTCTTCTCCTCCTCTCTGCTACTCTCGCTCTCTGTTTTTCCTCTCTAGGCCCTTCCCTTCTCCCTCTGTCCTCTTCAAAGCCTGCTAACAACACAGACGCGAATAGCGCCCTGCTCTCCCTCTCTCGGATCTCTCCCTCAGTAGCAGCATAACAACAGTAGTAGCAGCAGCGTAGCACAACCGCCAGCAGCGCAGCAGCAGCAGCGGTGCCTAGTCCCCTTTGCAGAACTTAATTACAGCAGTACCACATCAAAACCTCCCCAACACTCGCATTAGTCCTTCTATTTGATGCTTCATGTCTAAGATCGAACCAACTTCATCCTTACTAGAGTATGATGGCGGAGAGTCTTTGAGATCGTATATTCAGACAATCAACCCGACTTCATCTACACCCCGAGAGTTTCACCGGCCTTCATCTTGTTGTCGCATCAACTATTTTCACAGGTGATCCAAGAATACCCCCCAGAAGATCTCTTTGAAGCTGAAGGTGAAACAGAGTTATCGTTCTTGAAACATCTTCAGATTTGATTGAAGTTTAATCGGAGACTTTTAGGAATTCTTTCCTTTAGACAATACCAGTTCTATACAGTAGAGTTCTCTGTCATTTTATCTTTTGTTGCTGACCACATAAAGTAAGTTGAGTGCACTGTTTGTTACCTTGTACTTGTGAATCTGAAAATTACATATTGAACTTGTTATCTCAGAGCATTGTTATTAATCATTCATTTATATTTCGAAGTCTGTTGTATGTATACAACTTTATTACAATCAACACTTGTCAATATTTCAAACTGATAACTTGAGTCTAGATCGATCACTCTTTATTGGTAAAATGTGCTTGATTTGCTTTGCTGCTGAGTTCTAGTACATGTACACAACACGTTTCACATTAACTTCTATGTTGTAAGGTCATTTTATCGTTCATCTACTACTGTTGCTTCAAGTTTCTTCATGGTGTTACTGCTGTAAAAAGTTTTCTCATCTTTTACTGTGTTTGAGGATCTTCTAAAACCTCTCCTATTGAGTTTGAGGATCTCCCAAAGTTCATTCTATTGAAAACTCTACAATTCTAGTTATATCCAAGGAGGTTTTCGTGCAATCTTAGTGCATAATTGTTTGATTGGCAACTTCCGTATCGACATTAATGATTCAGCAGTGTGGCATCAAATTCATATTTAATATTTATTTCTTTCTCAATTTACGTACTTAGTTTAGAAAATATTTGTTTAAAAGTCTATCTAGTCTTTGTAACAAACTGGGCATAATTAATATCTATGCTTCAGCTTGAGAGGGAGCGTTATACTCTTTAGTTAGTTAGTTACCTAATTAGGAGTTATATTACTATATATTATTAGGAACCCTACTTATATTATAAGTTGTAATTGTATTTTTCTATAAATAAATTCAAAGAGAGGACTCATCAACTCTCTCAGATCTTTTCCTTTAAATTACACAAATATTGAATAGTAAAATTTTTTCATTAATCTAAAGAGGAGTATAAAATATTACATTGAATCCAATCTCTCTGAAACTCTCTCTCTCTCTCATGAGAACCAATCATTCAATACAATCCAAAAATTCTTCAAAAAATAGCCATTAACACGTTAAAAATATAGCTCTGAGACTTGCCTTGGAGAAGCACAATCCATTTCGTCAAATCAACTACTCAGAAAAAATATAAGACAAATAAAACATTTGATTTTTATGTAGATCTAACTCATAGATATAAATCAATTGAATTAACTGGTCGGAAAGTCGATCCTCTTGAGATCTCAGATTGACCTCTTGTAGATTATAAAGTCACATAACATACAATTCATTTGGGAACTTTGTATCCGTCACTCTCACAGTACACACGTGCAGAGAGAGAGAGAGAGAGAGAGTGTGTTTGACTAGGATCCTATCGATAGGATTTATGTATATATTCTATCACTTGAAAAG
>JAVJIF010007988.1:0-62440 GCA_038442645.1 Agave tequilana | reverse complement strand
CCCCACACTTATCTCATGCATTGTCTGTAACGGTCCCAGTTTAAAATTTTTCCATTTAACCACAATTATCTTGTACAATCCAAGCGTGGGACCCATCAGGTACAATACTTCCATACATCACCAGAAACTCTTTACTATACATCATAATTTTCACTAAAGATATCATGCATAATCCAATCGAGACTTATCATACTGCACATATAGTTGATATCCATAAGAACACAGTCTATAATTATCATATCAAAGATATATAGATACAAGTAAGAGTTCAACACCGGTCCTATAAAAATTACAAGTTGATTGGTAGTCAAAAGTGCATTTTTATCATCATATTTACCATCACATTTTCATATTTATTCATTTATTCTGCACATTATTAATAATTAGTAATTTATTGTGTGCAGGCCTCGAATTGTTATTTTAGCAATAAATAAAGCCTAAAGAGCCCAAAAGCCCAGATCCAAGCCCATGTTTGAAGCCCAGGTGAAAAAGCGCAAATACAAAGAGTCAAATGCAATACCAGGGTTAAAAGTTGCAAATATCAGAGATTAGGAAGGATAGACTTCTATCTAACCCTAAACCATGTAGTGAGGGATAAAGGCCAGATAAGAAGAAAATTCGTGGGAAGAAAATTTGAAGAAATCTGGATTAAGAGTAACTTGATTACCAGTTATCTCGAAAATCCAGATTAAAAGGCCAGGATCAAAATTCCAGAAGCAGAAGCCCACAGGGACGGACCAGGAGAGGCCACGCGCCAAAGCGCGTGGCCAGACGTCACCAGAGTGCCGCGGATCCGCGGCAAAAGCCGCGGAAACGCGGCACTTTGATCTCATCCAGATCCCAATTTTCGTGGGCAGTTTCTTCCGGGACTCTGTAGCCTTCTGCACCTATAAATATCACCTGCAGTGCAACGTACAGGGCGTCCAGCGTTCAGCAAAGGGCCAAAGTTCAGATTTTTAGGGTTTTTCCTCTTTCTTCTAGGTTAGGTTTTCTTTTTTTTTATCTTTTGTAAATTCTGAGAGTGGAGGAAGCTTTCATGGAGGAAAGAGTCCATGCTTGTACTGAGGTGACAGCGGTGTAAGCCAACTCTTCTTCAATTGTTAATGAAATCCATTCAAAGGTTTGTTTTTGTTATGTTTATTTGTTCATCTCTTCTATTTTATGTTGTGTTCTTGTTCTCTTTGATCTTGTTTTCTATATTGTTTCCTTCTCTGATGTCTTGCAAACCGTGAGAACTTGACGCTTTGAGACTACCTAGCCGAAGAAGGAACCTTGACGGCCCATGGCGATGAACAAGTCTTCATAGCTTGTTGTTTTATTTCGTAGAGTAGATTAAGAAGGCGGACGATCCCATAAGCCGTGCTTGTACGCCTTCCAAGAAAAGGGAAATCATCGCAACGGTTCAAACGGCAAGCAAATAAAGAGATAAGTTTTCCTTCTTTTCTTTTATTTTCTTTTCGTAGATTAAATCCACATCTCTCCAATATTCTTTCTCACAACTCATTGTAAATACCATGTTTCTTTGTAAATACCATCGTGACAATTAACTAAAAAAGATAAATTTTAGAGATTAACTTTCTTAACGCTTCTATCGCAGTCCCTCCCTGAGGATCACGACCCGCATGTGCACCAAGAAAATGGGCTTTACTAACATACTAACATAAGTAGACACTAATAAAATTTGCTAATAAAAAAATTTAAAAAAAAAATGTTATAAAAAGGTCAGTATTTTGACTTATTTTTTTGAAAGAAACCTAAGTTAGTTTTAAGGATTAGAAAAATCATGATTAGGATTTCTAAAGACTTGGTCAAAATAAATAAATTGTTTAAATTTTAGGTATAGGAGAGAAATTGAATAAATAATTAGTCTTGATTTTTACCTTAATGAATATGTGCATACCAATGCATATCTAGGATTCTAAGACAAAGACCTTGTGCCTCATAAAAAAAAAAAAAAAATCACCAATTAAGCTGATACATGTGCCTCAAGAAGCATAAGTATTCATGCCTAAAGGTGAGTAAATAAAATAAAGTCCTTAGTTTTTGGGCCTAGTTCACTCGAATTTGAGTCCGCGGGGTGTTTTCTCACTTGGTGCCCTAAGCCAACCGGTTTGGGAGTCATCGACTTTAAGTTCGTTACATGGGTGGATTAGAAAGCCTAAGAAGACTAAGAAAAATAATATATGTATTAACATATCTAATAATCAATTAGTTAGGTATGAGGGCCTCAAGAAGCCTTGATACTTATACGAAAGAAAATTAGATGAGTTATACATGCAAAAAAAAAAAAATAAAAAAAATAAAAAAAAATAAATATATTAACACATCTAATAGTCAATTAGTTAGGTATGAGGGCCTCAAGAAGCCTTGATACTTACACGAAAGAAAATTAGATGATGTTATAAAAATAATAAAGAGGCATGAGAGTCCAAGTTAAGGAATTCCTAGATTCACAAGGGTGTGTATGACTTTTGGTAACGAAAAAGACTATATTAGAAATTCAATTTAATCCTTACCTAAAATGAATAACAATTGATTTTATAAAACTAGGTTTGAAGAATGAATAAAAATGAGGATCCTAAAACTTATAGACTACTTAGTCTCTTCAATAATAATTCAAATATTTTCTTTTTATGGATTTTGTGGGTGCAATCCGCTGAAAACCCTCACGAGACAACACTCGTCCTCTAGGGTAACCTAGAGGTTTAACGGCTTGTTGCACGTGCTAAGTGCAATCGTGATTCCTACGAAAGTGAGTTAGGTTAGATTAACTTTTTCTTTTCTTTGTTTTTACTCGAGGATGAGCAAAAGATAAGTGTGGGGGTGTGATTGGTAGTCAAAAGTGCATTTTTATCATCATATTTACCATCACATTTTCATATTTATTCATTTATTCTGCACATTTATTAATAATTAGTAATTTATTGTGTGCAGGCCTCGAATTGTTATTTTAGCAATAAATAAAGCCTAAAGAGCCCAAAAGCCCAGATCCAAGCCCATGTTTGAAGCCCAGGTGAAAAAGCGCAAATACAAAGAGTCAAAATGCAAATACAAGGCTAAAAGTTGCAAATATCAGAGATTAGGGAAGGATAGACTTCTATCTAACCCTAAACACATGCAGGATGAGGATAAAGGCCAAGATAAGAAGAAAATTCGTGGGAAGAAAATTTGAAGAAATCTGGATTAAGAGTAACTTGATTACCAAGTTATCTCGAAAATCCAGATTAAAGGCCAGGATCAAAATTCCAGAAGCAGAAGCCCACAGGGACGGACCAGGAGAGGCCACGCGCCAAAGCGCGTGGCCAGACGTCACCAGAGTGCCGCGGATCCGCGGCCAGAGCCGCGGAAACGCGGCAACAGTAAGGACTACTGATTCAATTTTTTTGCAGATTGCTGAAATTTGAGATTACTGCTTACTGCTCTATTCTGTTTTGTTCTGTGATATACCTGTAAATTGCTAATAATTCAACAGTAAATTATTGGTTGTTAAAAATAAAATTTGATTAGACGTTTGCATATTAGGCACGTGTCTTTTCAATTATTTTTATTTACTGTTGAAGAGTGCTGGAGACGCAAGGTACGTATGCATTGCATGTAGAATAGGACTCATCTCTTGGTTGATTCTCTGCTTTGAGTGATTCTTATCTATTTATCTTGTACACTTGCACTAATTCATCTTAAGGGCATAACCCATTAACAAGATAAGGTGGGGATTTCATCACCCTTCCTTAGCCCAAAAATCATATCCCAAGCACTCACTAACCCAAGCCTAACTAAAACTGAGTAGACGTGGCCCTAGGGACATCTCGGACTCAATAGGAGATTATCCTAAGGGGGAACAGTGTTGGAAGTTGACTCTTGCCAAATCAGTGTCTAGGAAAGGGATTGAGGGCCGAAAGCCCGAAGATTGGTGGTTATTTAATTAAGGAACGTCTTTGACGGAAAACCTCCCACCATTCTTGCCCTGACCTGGCTGATTAACTTGTGGTCAAAGTCTGCACCCGACCTCCCGTGGAAAGTCTAACCAGTTAGGAGTCGTCTAGGTCATAGGTCTACCCTAACTTAGATTAGAATTTTTCTTTTTGTTTGTTTATTTGTTTGTTTGTTTGTGTTGGTGTGATATGGCATATAATAATAATTCAATTTTAATCCATATTACACCCTAACTATTATTCGGATATTACCAACCCGGCATACCCTAACTTTGACCAATCTAGTGTGCCGGAATGGTCTTATCCGAATGAATATAACCCACACACTCCATCTTATGACTATAATCTTCATAATAATTTCAACTCGTCACAGAGTTCATGGGGTTTCGAGTCCCCCGAGTCTAATTCTCAACCTAATTGTCCTTCATATCCATCTAGTCCACATTCTTCCCAAAATTCATACTCAGATCCACCCATTCAGAATAGAAATCCATCTATCTTGGAAATGATGAGTAGGAATGAGTCCAAGCAAAAATCACCATCAATTTAGACATGATGATGCGTGAGTCCACCGACTCACAAATTTATCACGATTACCCGTCCTATTTTCAAGTCCAATCAGAATATGATCCACCTATCGACTATGAGGGGATGCTAGCTGCCATGACTGAGGCTAAATTAGCCCGTGATCATGACATAGATTTGATGGTGGAATGCTTACACCGGCGGCTGATTCTGATATCGATGACCACTCGATTAGAGCCGACGAACCAAGTTGCTTGGGACAACAAGTTTCTAATTCAGTACCATCTTGTGAACTTGCCGAAACTGCAAATTCTGATAATTTGGCAAGTTTTTCCTTTCCCGAAGTAGAACTCGAATGTGACCTAGATTCTCAAATCTATGATCAAGTTCAAATTCCTGAATCATTATTGACTCCTGTTTTGTTACCCGACTTAGGTAATATTTTAGAGTCAGTTTTGATTCCCACATCTATCATTCCTGAACTTGAATCACCACCATTGAGTCACATTCCATTTGGGAAGATGATTGTGGACTTGAGTTTCAATTTTTTGACTTGGACCCACTTCTCGAACTTAGCCCGACTCCTGAGCCCTTACTTGATTTGAGCTTCTTCCCTGAGTCAGTATTCGTTCCCGTACTTCCCATGTCCAGTCAATCATTCCATCTTTTCATACTCCATTTTGGGACAAGGAGGTTGAGACAATTAACTCTGAAATTTATTATGAATTTGAAATTTGATGGGTGGAAATTCTAAAAAATGTTTATACATATATTTTAGTGGGTTATGTAAGGAAAGTTTCTGGTGGGTTCCACCAAATTATCTGTTATCTTGTTTGGGCCGCATTTCGTGGACCAATTAGACCACCACCGGAACCACCCCCTAAGGTAATTTTCCGCCTTCCCTTGTTCTTTTTCATGCATATATGCATTCATTCATACATTGAGGACAATGCATGAGATAAGTGTGGGGGTGGGCTTTACTAACATACTAACATAAGTAGACACTAATAAATTTGCTAATAAAAAAAAATTTAAAAAAAAATGTTATAAAAAGGTCAGTATTTTGACTTATTTTTTTGAAAGAAACCTAAGTTAGTTTTAAGGATTAGGAAAATCATGATTAGGATTTCTAAAGACTTGGTCAAAATAAATAAATTGTTTAAATTTTAGGTATAGGAGAGAAAATTGAATAAATAATTAGTCTTGATTTTTACCTTAATGAATATGTGCATACCAAATGCATATCTAGGATTCTAAGACAAAGACCTTGTGCCTCATAAAAAAAAAAAAAAAAAAAATCACCAATTAAGCTGATACATGTGCCTCAAGAAGCATAAGTATTCATGCCTAAAGGTGAGTAAATAAAATAAAGTCCTTAGTTTTGGGGCCTAGTTCACTCGAATTTGAGTCCGCGGGGTGTTTTCTCACTTGGTGCCCTAAAGCCAACCGGTTTGGGAGTCATCGACTTTAAGTTCGTTACATGGGTGGATTAGAAAGCCTAAGAAGACTAAGAAAAATAATATATATTAACATATCTAATAATCAATTAGTTAGGTATGAGGGCCTCAAGAAGCCTTGATACTTATACGAAAGAAAATTAGATGAGTTATACATGCAAAAAAAAAAAATAAAAAAATAATATATTAACACATCTAATAGTCAATTAGTTAGGTATGAGGGCCTCAAGAAGCCTTGATACTTACACGAAAGAAAATTAGATGATGTTATAAAAATAATAAAGAGGCATGAGAGTCCAAGTTAAGGAATTCCTAGATTCACAAGGGTGTGTATGACTTTGGTAACGAAAAAGACTATATTAGAAATTCAATTTTAATCCTTACCTAAAATGAATAACAATTGATTTATAAAGACTAGGTTTGAAGAATGAATAAAAATGAGGATCCTAAACTTATAGACTACTTAGTCTCTTCAATAATAATTCAAATATTTTCCTTTTATGGATTTTGTGGGTGCAATCCGCTGAAAACCCTCACGAGACAACACTCGTCCTCTAGGGTACCTAGAGGTTTAACGGCTTGTTGCACGTGCTAAGTGCAATCGTGATTCCTACGAAAGTGAGTTAGGTTAGATTAACTTTTTCTTTTCTTTGTTTTTACTCGAGGACGAGCAAAAAGATAAGTGTGGGGGTGTGATTGGTAGTCAAAAGTGCATTTTTATCATCATATTTACCATCACATTTTCATATTTATTCATTAATTCTGCACATTTATTAATAATTAGTAATTTATTGTGTGCAGGCCTCGAATTGTTATTTTAGCAATAAATAAAGCCTAAAGAGCCCAAAAGCCCAGATCCAAGCCCATGTTTGAAGCCCAGGTGAAAAAGCGCAAATACAAAGAGTCAAAATGCAAATACAAGGGCTAAAGTTGCAAATATCAGAGATTAGGGAAGGATAGACTTCTATCTAACCCTAAACACATGCAGGATGAGGATAAAGGCCAAGATAAGAAGAAAATTCGTGGGAAGAAAATTTGAAGAAATCTGGATTAAGAGTAACTTGATTACCAAGTTATCTCGAAAATCCAGATTAAAAGGCCAGGATCAAAATTCCAGAAGCAGAAGCCCACAGGGACGGACCAGGAGAGGCCACGCGCCAAAGCGCGTGGCCAGACGTCACCAGAGTGCCGCGGATCCGCGGCAAAAGTCGCGGAAACGCGGCACTTTGATCTCATCCAGATCCCAATTTTCGTGGGCAGTTTCTTCCGGGACTCTGTAGCCTTCTGCACCTATAAATATCACCTGTAGTGCAACGTACAGGGCGTCCAGCGTTCAGCAAAGGGCCAAGTTCAGATTTTTAGGGTTTTTCCTCTTTCTTCTAGGTTAGGTTTTCTTTTTGTTTATCTTTTGTAAATTCTGAGAGTGGAGGAAGCTTTCATGGAGGAAAGAGTCCATGCTTGTACTGAGGTGACAGCGGTGTAAGCCAACTCTTCTTCAATTGTTAATGAAATCCATTCAAAGGTTTGTTTTTGTTATGTTTATTTGTTCATCTCTTCTATTTTATGTTGTGTTCTTGTTCTCTTTGATCTTGTTTTCTATATTGTTTCCTTCTCTGATGTCTTGCAAACCGTGAGAACTTGACGCTTTGAGACTACCTAGCCGAAGAAGGAACCTTGACGGCCCATGGCGATGAACAAGTCTTCATAGCTTGTTGTTTTATTTCGTAGAGTAGATTAAGAAGGCGGACGATCCCATAAGCCGTGCTTGTACGCCTTCCAAGAAAAGGGAAATCATCGCAACGGTTCAAACGGCAAGCAAATAAAGAGATAAGTTTTCCTTTCTTTTCTTTTATTTTCTTTTCGTAGATTAAATCCACATCTCTCAATATTCTTTCTCACAACTCATTGTAAATACCATGTTTCTTTGTAAATACCATCGTGACAATTAACTAAAAAGATAAATTTTAGAGATTAACTTTCTTAACGCTTCTATCGCAGTCCCTCCCTGAGGATCACGACCCGCATAGCCCTGCTACCGCGGATTAGAACTGATTCCTCGCACGATCTATTCTTAATCTAATATTCTAATTTTTGTGTGCAGGAAAAATCAGTCAACACAAGTCGAGGGTAACATCCAGCTAAAAGTGTGCATGTTTATACAAAATCATATACATAACAAAAGTAATTTCTAATACAGTGGTTCTGGTGATGATTGTCCGCGCAATTGCCCTTAAGCGGGTCCCTTGCCCTTGTCCAAACCTGTAGGTGGAGTTAGAATAGAGTGAGCTTGGCGATCAGTGAGTAAAATAATATTTAATTATGCCTATCAAGTAGTATACATGGAAATTATCAGGTTGACATGTGTGTCGTTGTACCATTTTCATAGGATCATACAATTAGCCAGGAACCAAATCAGAACCCAGTAACAAGGTTTATTAGTCGACTTATATCCTCTCACAGTCGACTAATAATACCTATAAGTCGACTAAATTTTAGCTATGGTCAACTAAAATTTATCCAAACATATCTGCTTCTCTGCTGGCTATCAGGAACTTATGTAGTCGACTACCCTTCCTGGTATAGTCGACTAACTCAAGTACTAGTCGACTTGAAGGTCCCCTATAGTCGACTAATTCTGGGTCAAAAATTTAGTTACTCTCTGTATGTCACCTATAGTCGACTACCCTCTGTAGGCTGTCCAAAAGTTACTGGAGGACAAGCCATTGAGAAGCAAAGTTTCAAACTCTAGACGCGAGGGACTATCACCCGCGTCTCAGCATCAAGGCGCGTTGGCCCGCGTCTCAGCATCAAGGCGCGTTGGCCCGCGTCTCAGCATCAAGGCGCGTTGGCACTATCACCCGCGTCTCAGCATCAAGGCGCGTTGGCACTATCACCCGCGTCTTAGCATCAAGGCGCGTCGGCTCGATACCCGCGTCTCAGCATCAAGGTGCGTCGGCCTGACACCCGCGCCTCAGTTGTAACCTCCCGGATTACGGGGCCATTCACCGCACAAGTAGCGGGAAGTGGCCCCTCATCGTGGAGCACTTTTAGGGGGCACGATCACCCCCTAAACCTCTATAAATAGCTCCGTCGCTATGAAGAAGGGGGACTTTTTTTGGGCAATCAGCATCAAGGTCAAACTTTTGGCAATCAGCAACAAGAGGGCGACACAGAGAGAAAAGAAGCAGATCAACTCTTCAGCAAGTTCGCTGCGTACGAGCTAGCTTTCGCCTACCTTCTCTTCGAGAGTTTTGGTAGACAGAGCTGAGTTACTCTTCCTACCAGCCGAAGAGGAGATCCCAGAAGGACGGTCATCTGGTCAACGGAGAACAAGATTCACTCTCCACCGCCACACGAAGAACCCAGCATTAAACAAAGGGGGAATTCAAGATTCAATATTCTCCCTCCCTTGTAACCGGAAGGAACAGTTTTTTGTTGTAATCCTTTTCATTTGATTCAAGGAAAACTTTTACCGCAAATTCTCGTCTCTCTCCTTTCCCGGGTCATACAAGAGATGGCGACTCCGCTGGGGACTACTTTCGTCACTGACGAACAGATCGTGGCGCAGGATGACGTCCTCCGTAAGGGAAAGATGGTCGAATCACTCGTCGTCGAGTTCGACCAGGCGAAATATGAAGAGTTTCTCTCTTCTGGCTCCAAGAGCCCAAAGACCCGCGTCTGTCGCAGGGTCTCGGCGGGGAATGGCCCCGAAGCCCGACCTGAAGCTCTCTTGGGCGCCGCTGCTGCTGCCCACTGTGCCCAGCAAAGTTCACGCGTCAACGCCTCTCAGAAGGCCCGCGTGATCCCAAGCACAGTTGCTGTTGCGACCAACTCCGGCGCACAGAAACCCGCGTCAACGTCTCTCAGGAGACCCGCGTGGTTAAACTCCCTGATGTTCAACATCAGGATGTTGTTGGTTTCTCTCCACCTCCTCGACGCAACCGGAATGCTGAGCGTCGACAGAGGAGACGTGCGCGTCAACTGCAAGTTGGAACCGTTGGTTGTCCAACTGAGGCTAGACGCGACGTACAATCTCGCGCCTTACCCGCCACGTCCAGTACGTGAAATCCGTGTTTGGCGCCCCAAACGCGCGACTCCTCAAGTTGAGTCCTCTGAAGACCAACTTACCAAGCGTCGAGACGAAGCTTCTACGTCTCGTCCAACGCAAGAAGCACGCGCCCACAGGCGTGGGGCCCAGCAGTCCATCCTCTCTCAAGTGTCTCTGCCCAGACGCACCAGGCAGCAACGCGAGATTCGCGTTTCATCTCAGCAGAGACGCCAGACGCGCGTTACACAGCCGCGTCGCGAGAACCGCGTCCCCGATGCCCGCGTCCAGGCTGTACAGCACATGGATGCCTCCCGTCTTCGACGTTGCGAGGCTAATCCTTTCAATCCCCCTACCATGGATTTGAGGGATTACTTGACAAAGAAAAGAAGTGCCAATCAGGTCACTTCGGCATGCTGCTGCCAACGGCTTATCTCCATACTCTCTGGATGCCATTGCGAATCAGGCGTGAACCAGCAGTCTTTGATCAGACAGCTGACCCTGATTCCTCCGTCAGCTAAAAGAAGACGCTCCCACAGAAGGAGGACCTTCTCTGACGTTGAGTACCCGGAGCTCACTGCAAATATGACAAGTAGGAGCAAGGGAACAAATTGCAGTCGGCTCAGATGAGTCCGAGTCTGACTCTGAACCGGAAGGGGTGTATCGATACACTCGTACCCGGACGGGGGCCATTCCCCCAATTGACTATAATGCCTTAGCCCACGGCGTTGAAGTGAACGATTCTCACTCCACCGTAGTGGAATCTAGGGCATCGAACTCTTCCGTCGAGAAGGAGGCCTCTGCTTACATGACAGGCACTCCTGACGAGACGACCAAACGTTTGGAGCAGATCCAGAAGGCGCAAATGGATATGATCCTTTCTCAACAGGCATCTATCGACTCCATCAAGCAGGCGCTTGCGCAGTTGCTTGAAGACAGGAGGAGATCTCCTCCTAGGAGGTCGAAGGGCAAAGGGAGAAAGGGAGAAGCTCATCTTCCGCACCTTCTGAAGAGGCACGGCGATCTACTTCGAATTCGTCCAAATCTTCGTCCCAAGACCAGGAGAAGACTCATGCTAAGAGGATGAGTCAATTGGAACGACGCCTCGAGGCCCTTGCCAATCGCAAAGACCTCCAAGAAGTAGGAGTGGTCCGGCCCTATCCGGCTGAGTGGGACTTAGTTCCATACCCTCCTAAGTTCAAGGCTCCAACCCTCCAAGCATTCGACGGGAAGGGGTCACCCAATCAGCACATCTACTACTTCAAATCCCAAACCGGGAATGTAGTAGACAATGATGCTATTCTGGCGCGTCTGTTCATCGGCACCCTGAAAGGGTTGGCCTTTGAATGGTTTATGAAGCTCCCAGAAGGTTCTATCAAGAACTGGGGCGATCTAGAGAAGCTGTTCTTAACACGCTTCTTCGAAGATGACTCCGAAGTCACGATGCCCACCCTTTTGGCTACCAAACAGCGGAAAGGGGAGTCCGTCAAATCTTTCGTGGAAAGATTTCGGAACATGGCACTCCGGTGTCCAAGCGGTATGACCCAGGCCACCCTGGTGGAAACATGCCGCCACAATCTCCAAACCTCACTCCTTGCTCAAATAGGAGTTGCTGAAAGCCGCACCTGGAAGCAATTGGTCCAACAAGGTGAATAGGCTGAGGAGATTGTCGCCCGCGTCAGAGCGGAGGAAGGTAAGCCTAGACCGGAAAGGTCGACCAGGCGTGCGCCAGACACATCCCTCCAAACAAAGCGGAAGGATAATTTGGCAACGGAGACCAAATCTCCCGCCAAACCTCAATCAGGCAAGGCGAGTGGCTCTTCAAGCCAACCCCGCGCCAACAAGCAGTATTCCTTCAAAGAGGAACATGTCGATTCGCTCTTTAAACTACTTAACAAGAGCAACCGACTGAAGCTCCCTGAAGCTAGGCGCCCAGAGGAAGTCGGCAAAACCGACAACCCCAACTACTGCATGTATCACAGGATGTTGGGACACCCTACCAAAAGCTGCTACGTCTTCAAGGATGTCCTTCAAGCTCTGATTGACGCGGAAGTGTTAAAGCTCCGACCAGAGCAGAAGAAGGTGACGGCCAATGTGACGTCAGCTCTCCAGTTCGGAAGACAACCCCCAACGCCTGCGGGGGTGGTCCCTATTCCAAGAGGAGAACTGAGAATAGTCAACACAGACCCTCACCAGCAGCAAGAGAAAGGCTTGGTACCCGTCCCTACGCCTCAAGGGGAAATCATGTGGGTCCACCCTGACCTTGTCGATGCACGGCAATGGACTACTGTGACCAACAGGAAATCCAAAGGCAAGGCAAAAGCCTCATCTTGCAACGTGGTATGCGCCTCTTCCCGAGAAGCGGAGATTGATATCCCTTCACTGACCGACTCAGAGGAGGAAACGATAGTCTTGGCCGCAGAGCCCAACCAACCAACGACGGGGACTCGTTCAGGACAGCCCTACTTGAAACAATACGGCGAGACGGCAGTAGTCCCTCCACAATCAACTGCGGAGCCAGTCAGGCCCTCCACAAAGCCACCTGTGGAGAAGCAGAAGGAGACTCGATTTTCTCGAGCCCTTCAAAAGGGCATTGTGGAAGGATCTACGGCACCTTACCGCTTTGATGTCCTGACTCAATTGGCCAACATTCCGGCACGCATTACCTTGTATGAACTTCTTAGACTATCAAAGTCTACCAGAGAAGCTCTGCAAGAAGCTCTGGCAAATGCTGAGGTCTTTATGACCCAGGTGCCGAAGGAGGAAGATGTAGAGGATTGTCTCCACACCTCCCCAAATACTCCCGGCATTACCTTCACAGCAGATGATATGCAGGTTAAAGGGAAGCATGATCGACCCTTGTACTTCACAGGGTATATTGGATCATCTGAGGTAAACCGCATCCAGGTAGATCCAGGGTCCGCATTGAGCATCATGCCTCGCCGAGTCATGCAACATCTTGGCATTCCTACCCATCGTTTGAGCCCTACCCAAACGACTATCTATGGGTTCAATGCCAACCAGACCCGGCCAATGGGGAAAATCAAGCTCAGGTGTCAGATTGGAAGCCTTAGGTCGGAAGTGACATGCTACATTATCGACGCCGACACTTCCTACAATCTATTGCTGGGACGACCGTGGATTCACCACAATTCCATCGTTCCATCCACTCTCCACCAGGTCATGAAATACATTGACGGGAGTGGAACAATTCAAACGTTGATAGCCGAGAGGTATCCGTTTAAGGGGGTCGAAAATTATTTCACTGACTCCCTCCTATATCAGGATCCTGAGGAGTCAAATGAAACCCCGCAACCAGAGGAGCCAGACTCTGGTAATGAGGCTGATATTGAGCCCGAGAAAGAAGAGTGTCTGTGGGAGTTAGAACCACTTGTAACAGGCACTAATAAGCCCAATGTCGATAATACCACCGATGATGTAGGCGGTTGGTCTATTAATGAAGATTTAGATTTTGCGTATTTTCCTGTGTGTGCTTCTGATTCAATACCGTCAGACACTAGCACTGATATAGATGACGATCCCTGGTCGGCAGTAGATGCTTTGACATCTTGCATGTACCAGTGAAGTCGTCCTCTGAGACATACCGAGACAATGGTAATGCGCAAGAATCTATATTCATGGTTCCAGCCAGACAGAAAGGCCAAAAACCAATTCTCTTTGGGCGAATCTCATCTGAGCCAATGCCCCGTGAAGATTCAGAAGGTGAAGAGAAATCCCCTCAGCTCAGTCATTATGAACCAAAAGCGCTCAAAATGATGAATGCATGGGGTACGATCTAACCAACAGACCCGGGTTGAACTTCGGCAGAGGAAGGAGAACGCTACTCCGATCCTTTGTGCCGAAAGGAAATGCCCCCGATTATTATCATCGGACACGCCGGGGGTTGGGCTATGTATCAACTCCGGTCCCATCAGCCTCCGATTCTCAAGAATCGTCGAGCAACGATTACTCTTCAGACACATCATCTTGGGAGTCAGATGTCAGTGTCGGCAACATCTTCAAGGAACTTTCAGTGAACATGGTTTCAACAAGCCACCTGGAAGACGGAGATGAAGAAATGATCCAATCTGATACAGACCCTTGGATCAAACATTTAAATGCCCTTTGGGATACCCGCTTCGAACAACGTGAGCCACCCACGGAAGACAAGGTTGTTCAGATCAACCTAGGGGATGAGGCCAACCCTAAGCCCATCTTCATAAGTGACGGCCTGTCACCTTCAGAGAAGAAGGGTCTAATATCTCTTGTACAGGAGTATATAGATGTCTTCGCCTGGAATTATGAAGATATGCCAGGACTTGATCCGCAAGTGGCCATGCACCGCCTCAACATCAATCCGGACGAAAAGCCTGTCAAACAACAGCAGCGACGGTTTCGCCTAGAAATAATGGAGGCAATTCAATCAGAAGTCAGAAAACTTATTAATTCTGGCTTCATCAGGGAAGAACAGCATCCCGACTGGGTAGCCAACATCGTCCCCGTCACCAAGAAGAACGGGAAAATCCGGATCTGCATCGACTTCCGTGATCTAAACGAGGCCTGCCCCAAGGACGAATTCCCATTGCCGATCACAGATGTCATGATTGACAATACTTGTGGATTCGAACGAATGCCCTTCATGGACGGATTCTCAGGATACAATCAAATCAAAATGTATCCTGATGACGAAAAGCACACCTCCTTCAGGACACCCCTAGGAGTGTATTGCTACACCGTCATGCCCTTCGGACTGAAGAATGCAGGGGCAACATATCAAAGGGCCATGAATGCCATTTTCCATCAGCAAATACGCAAAACGGTGGAATGTTATGTTGATGACATCGCGATAAAAAGCCGCACTAAAGGTGATCACATAGCGGACTTGAAGGTGGTCTTTGACATCATGCGGGCTCATCAATTGAAGATGAATCCCACAAAGTCCTTCCTGGGGGTGGCCAGTGGCAAATTCTTAGGATTTGTTGTAACCTCCACCGGAATCCATTTGGACCCGGAAAAGATCCGCGCTATCCAGGAGATGCAACCCCCGAAAAGCCTCAAGGAGCTCAGGGGATTACAAGGACGATTGGCGTACATCCGCAGGTTCATCTCAAACCTTTCCGGAAGATGCCAACCCTTCGCTAAGCTGATGAAGAAGGGTGTCTCATTCATTTGGGATGACGCTTGCCAACAAGCATTCGAGGAAATCAAGCAATACCTCACCCAACCACCAGTCCTTGCAGCTCCAGTATCCGAAAGCCGTTTCTGGTGTACGTCCGAGCAATGGATCATTCTTTGGGAGCTCTACTAGCTCAGAATGACGATCAGGGACGTGAGCAAGCAATCTACTATCTAAGTAGAACAATGATCGGAGCCGAACATCGGTATAACCCGATCGAGAAAGAATGTTTGGCACTGGTGTTCGCTATCCAGAAAATGCGACACTATCTGGTAGGCCAAACTATAAATGTCATATCAAAAGTCAACCCCCTGAGGTTACTTATGACTAAACCTTCATCACTAAATGGCCGACTGGCAAAATGGGCCATATTGCTCTCCCAATATGAGATGCATTTTCTGCCACAAAAGGTTATTAAAGGACAAGCGGTGGCAGACTTCTTAGCTGAACACCCAGATCCGAGGGCAGTCAAACTCTACGAGGATCTCCCAGATGAAGTTGCTGAAGTCTGCCTAACTCAGACATCGTTCTAAAGTCAAGTATGACAACTTTTCTTCGACGGTGCATCAAGAACAAGCCCGAAGGGACACATAGTAGCAGGGGTAGGAGTGATACTCGTTTCCCCACAAAGTTATGTGATTCCCCGAGCTGTCTCACTGACCGAGCCTTGTTCCAATAATGTGGCGGAATACAACGCTCTTTTGATTGGGATGCAATTCGCCGATGAGATTGGCGTTAAAAATCTCGAGGCATACGGCGACTCCAAGCTCATCATCAGCCAAGTTCGCGGGGAGTACGAAGTCAGACATGAAGACTTGGTACCCTATTACAATGCAACTATCCGCATGGCCGAGGGATTTACAAGCTTCTACATCGACCATGTACCGCGCAGGCAAAATGCGCACGCAGATGCACTCGCCTCCCTGGCTGCCTCCTTAGCTCTTCCAGCTGGAACAATGGAGAAGATATTCGTCTACAGCCACGACCTGTATTGTCCGAGAAATGCTCTCGAGGATTATCAGGAGTCAACGGGAGGTCGTCACCGCGAAGAAGCACTTGAAGCGTCAACCGGTCCAGAACCTAGAGACTGGCGGTTCCCCTACATTGATTTCGTCTTGTATGGCATCCTGCCTGAGGACGCCAAAGAAGCGGCTGCCATTCGAAGGAAAGCCCCCAAATTCTATTATAATGCGATGACGCGAACATTGTATCGTCGATCGCATGACGGGATCTTACTCCGATGCCTCTCACCAAAGGAAGCCCAAGAGGTATTGAAAGAAGCCCACGACGGTATGTGTGGAGCCCATCAACCTGGCCCAAAACTGGCACATCGACTCCAAAGGTTGGGTTACTATTGGCCTAAGATGATTGCCGATGCCGTCACTTATGCCAAGAAATGTCACGCCTGCCAAGTGCATGGCGACTTTATCCATCAAGCGCCAGGCTATCTCCACTCTACGGCCTCTACCTGGCCATTCGAAATGTGGGGCATGGACGTGGTTGGTCCTATCAGCCCGCCATCATCAAAAGGACATCGGTTCATTCTGGCGATAACCGATTACTTCTCCAAATGGGCTGAAGCCATCCTTTGAAGGAGGTCAAGTCGTCGAACGTGATCAAGTTCGTGAAACATCACGTTATTTACCGTTTCGGCGTACCTCGGCGAATTGTCCATGACAATGGACCCCAGTTCATCAGCCAGGCTTTCCAGAGATTCTGCGCTAAGTTCAGAATCCAGAGTGTGTCCTCAACGGCATACTATCCTGCCGCCAATGGCCTCGCAGAAGCTTTCAACAAGACTATTGGCAAGCTTCTCAAAAAGTTTGTCTCGAAAAGTTAACGAGACTGGGACGACAAACTGGGTGAATGCTTATGGGCCTACCGCACAACTGTGCGAACCCCAACTAAAGCCACGCCGTTTTCCTTGGTATACGGCTGTGAGGCCGTGCTCCCATTAGAAATTCAAATTCCATCTCTACGCGTTGCCTTGACAGCGGAGATGACAACAGAGGAGAAGCATCGACAGCGACTCCAAGAGTTGGAGGCCTTAGACGACAAGCGCCTGCAAGCCCAACAGCAAATCGAGCTCTACCAGGCTCGAATCACCAGAGCTTTCAACAAGAAAGTTAAAGTACGAACTTTCAAGAAAGGCGATCTTGTCTTAGCCGTCAGAAGACCCATGGTGATGACGCACAAGACAAAAGGAAAATTCCAACCCAAATGGGAAGGACCATTTGTGGTAGAGTCAGTCTACTCAAATGGATCATATCGCCTCATAACCTCAAATGGCGATACACTCATGATGCCGATCAATGGCAGGTTCCTGAAGAAATACTATCCTTAGATGGTATTCTTCTGCTGATCAAGTTAAAAGTACACCTCTGATCAAAACAAGAGGAGCTTCTTCATTGATATCCAACGCCTCTGACGGCTAAGGATAGAGGAAAATGTTGGCTTCTAAGCCCAACATAAGTCTTCGACAACTCATCATGCTGAGGGGAATAGCATGGCTAGCCCAACTCAAACGGTAGTTGGTAAAGGCACCTCAAATCCGTTGATAGCTGAGGGTTTGCTAAAAATCCTAAAGTGGACTTGGCTCCACTCCTTCTTCCAAAATCCCCTACCAATTCTCATCCACAGAATGGTAGGTCTACAAAATACAACCATTACTAAGTTAACACTATACCTTTGGTAATGGAAACTTTTTAATATTCCTTGTCGAGTACAAATTTTGCTTGTCAACTCTACATGGAGTACCAAATTTTCAAATTTGCCAAGTTAACACTACACCTCTGGCACTTCAAACTTTCACTTGTCAATTCTCACCAATAGAATGACAGGTCCTCAAAGTTGCTCTCATCATGAGACAATCTTTGTCAAGTTAACATCACACCTCTGACAAATTGCTGTTAAAGTTCAACACCACACCTCTAAACAGTGACCAAGTTTCTGCCAGGTTTAATATCACACCTCTGACAGTCACTTTTCTTCAGACTTCCATATCGAAGCTGAAATGGATGATGCTAAGTTAACACCACACCTCTAGCATCCAAGTCATTGCTAAGTTCAACAATACACCTATGGCCATGACTTTCCCTCGGACTTCCTTATCCAAGCCGAGATGACCAATGCTAAGTTCAACATTACACCTCTAGCATTACCCTCACTGTCAAGTTAAACATTACACCTATAACAGTGAACTTCTGAGCTAAGTTAATATCACACCTCTGACTCACGTCCTTGTCAAGTTAACATCACACTTCTGACAAGACCACTTTCAACCCATTAAGTTAATATCACACCTCTGACGGTAACAAACTTTCCTAGATTCCCCACGAGTCTAGTCCCACTTGTTATTCTCTTCAACAGAATAACAAGTCTACCTAAAAACATTGTTAGGTTAATACTACACCGTCAACAGTGTTTCCATCAAATCCCCAGTTGAGTTCAGTCAAGTTAATCCCAAACACTTGAGAAAAGTTCACCCTTCCTGGGGGTACCAATTCTGATTGTCACTTTCTCTTATAAAGTGGCAGGTTCATCAAAATTTTCATCTCTGTCAAGTTGATATTACACCTCTGACAGTATTGTGAGAGTTCTTGAAATAGGATCTTCTCCTGCAAAATCTGACTTATTAAAGTTACCATCATAATTTTAACAAAGTCAAAGATTCTTTGCTTCTACGAGTCTAAGATAAAAAGTTCAAGACAATGAAAGAGGCAAAAAGAAAAGTGTCACTTTTATTTATTTCCAAACATATGAAAGTGATACAAAATGCTCTCTTAAACACTCTCTTATGCAATAAGATTGAGTGTTACAATTAAGGAGTACAAAGAAGTCCCTCTCTCTCTCAGAGGTTGCACTCACTCCTTATAAGCCGCGTCTGATTCCAAGTGCGCGATGTTTTGTGGCTACAATAGAAGCTGGTTACACCACGATGCATGATGTAAACATCGAAAGCGCCCTAGCTGACTAAGCTAAGAGTAATGGTGTTCTTGAGGTCTGGTGGCAGCAGAAAGTCCTGCAACCCTTCGTTTATGAACATCTCTTCCCCCAGCAGACCATCCAGCAGACATGACGAGTCCTTGATGTGACTTCTGGAGTGGGAGAGGAAGAGGATCTTGTCCGCCACCACAACCGCCGGAACCCTCATCGCCGTCATGCATAGCCTGACCATCTCTTGCCAGCAGGCATGAATGGCGAAGCAGATCAGAAGAGACCTTGGCGAGGGTTGGGTCCTCGTCAGAGACGTAATATACTCTCTTATAGGTGACGAGGACCATAATATACTCTCTTATAGGTGAACATCGAACAAGTTCGCCGGCCAAAGCATCCTTCCAGGGGCCCAGCAAACCAGCAAGTCTACCTGCAAGGAGTGAAACAAAGGAATCAGAACAATCTGCAACTTAATATGTTTCAACAGAGAAGAACTAAGTCACAAATGCAGACTGCAGACGCGGGAATGATCCACGCAGCCAGCCAAGCAGACGCGGGAATGATCCACGCAGTCAGCCAAGCAGACGCGGAATGACCCACGCGGTGAGCCAAACTGCTGCGTCAGCAGAGACAAACGCGAATCAAAACGCGGTCTCATTCTACGCCCGCGTTTAAAAGCACAAGACGCGAGAAACTTCAGACGCTGAAAATTGCCATCTCCCTATTGAATAAACAAGAGTTGCAAGATTCGGGTCTGAAAATTTCAGCCCAATTTAGAATTCGCTCAAGTCAATGGCCTTAAACGCCAGCTTAACGAACAAAGCCCGCGCCAAGGATTTCAGCACTTGCGTCCAGAGGGGAAGTTGGCGGCGCAGATTCCAGAAGGAATGCACCAACTCAGACTTCATGAGAAAATTCCAGGTGATTATGCCAAAATGCAAACTTGGGTGGACAAGAAACATCACGGCAGGTCGGGACAGCATACCGGCAGAGGCCTCTACCGAGAGTTGGGCTCTCTGCATCCAAACGCGAACGAACAAGATGATCCAAGAGACGCTTTTTCTTGAAGAGACCAAACAGGAGCATAAAAGCCCTGGGTCGTCTTCATCCACAGAGCCATCTTTATCCATGAACACAGGATCCCTTTTAGAGACTTTGAAGGAGGCGAGACTTCTCAGAGCAAACTAAAGAAAGAGCAATCCAAGGTCTGGATTGTCAAAGAGGAATAGGGTCAGTCCTATTTATAGGCAGACCCTAATAACTGTCATTAATGGTGCGCTAATCGGAACCGTTGCCTTGGTGGCCGCACGACTGCTGAGGTCCAATAAGAGACTGACGCGTGGAGCGTCGCTTTGGGAACCGTCGCAGACACTGGTCTCCAACCGCCAGCGCCGGTTTTGCATTAAAGAGCGTTAAAACGCCCAAGTCCAATGAAAAATTGACGCGTGGACAATTGCCTTGGAAAACAACGGATGACCCGGTTTCCCAAACGTCAGTGAAGACTTGACGTTCAATCGTCAGTGAAGACTTGACGGTCAAAGATCTCATAAAATCTTTAAGTCAGGCTGCATCAAACGCAGACAGCAAAGTCGCGTCCGGCTGCATTAAATGCAGATGGGAAAGCCACATCTAAGAATACGCGTCACCGTTCTCAAATTAAAAGGCATCCACCCGCGCTTTAAAGGAGCGTCCACGTGACTCAAAGTCGCGTCCCTTCAGCATACAATGCTGCGTCCCTCGCGTCTGCCCTATCTGCGTCCTGCTCAGCAAGACAAATTCGCGTCTCACCCTGTGATTGACGCTGCGTCTCATCAAAAGGACTTAGTGAAATCTAAGTTCCTATTGAATGATGACCGCGTCTCACTCTATAGATCAATGCCGCGTCTCATCAAGAAGACTTAGAGTCTACGCCGCGTCTCATTGAAAGAACTTAGTCTTGCCTAAGTTCAATATTCACAGCCAGTGATCAGGGAGTTGAATTCATCCACAGCTAAACAAAGAAGATGGAACAAAATTTTAAAAGAAACTTTTATTATATCGAAGATAGTAAAAGTGGATACAAACACTCTAATAGAGTGTCCTCTTCTTTACAAAAAAAAAGGGAGGGAAGAAGGAGAAAAGGCTAAAAGTCTTGAGCCGGCAAAGAATGAATACGTTCCTTGAGACGATGCATCTCGTGCTGACGTGCCTTCTCAGCCTCCATCATGTCTTGGACCCACAACTCCTCTTCAGATAAAAAGGGTTTTGCAGCCAGCTGTGCTTGCAAAGATTCCAACCTGGAGGAATGAATGGTCTGGCTTTCTTCAGCCCGAGCCTTCGCAGCTTGTTGCTCCTCCAGCCTCTTCCGGATGGTGACAAGTGTCCTCTCATTATCCGCAATCATGGCTTCCGCTTTAGCAATGGCCGACCGAGCATTGGTAATGGCGAGCTCTGCGTTTTGCCGGATGAACTCGGATTCCATTGAATCGTCAGCCAGTTTCTGACATTCAGCTTGGAGACGCTCGAGATTGCGGACCTCTTCAGCAACTTGTGCTTCCACATCCTGTCACTCTCGTTCCTGGTTGGCTAAGAGCCTAGTCAAGATGACCTGGGCTTCTTGAGAAGAGCTAGCATTGTCCAAAGACTTCAGCTCTTTCAGGTCATTTCCCAATCGCTCCACCAACAGTATACACGACCTAGCAAGCGAGGAGCCTCCAGTTAATTCGATGTTCCCGACCATGTTTCCAAGAAACGTCCGGGCAAAATCAAAAGAGCTACGCCCAGACAGGATAAAATCGATGCACGATCGCATCGCGTCAAGGAACTGCTGCACCGTCTTGCGTGTCAGGAAATCCATGGTATCATCACCCAAGGTACTCCCCGACCCCCTTTCTATCATGGGGAAAGGGGTGCGAGCCGGCTCTTTTTGCGCAAGAGTCGTGCTGACCGTCGATACGTCAAGAGCGAGACTGGCCACTGGCGCTTCCGGAGGTGTTGTCTCTGCAGGAACCTCCACAGCTAATGATGGAGTAGTAAGCGCGACCTCTTCAGAAGCTTCAGCCGAGACCTGAGCTGCGTGGCCTTCTGGAAAGGTACCGACCGTCGGACTCTCCATCTGAGCCCCCTCAGTCCTCTCTGCAAGTTATTGTGACATTAGCCACAAAGGAGAAAAGCGAAAAATTTAAAATATCAGAAACTTCCTTACCATCTGAGAGGTCCAGAGACGTCGAATCCTTGGGCAAATCCTGCGGAGTGGAAGTCTCCCTGGCTTCAATAGTAACCCCTTCACCGGCAGAATGGGTTCTGCCCCGGCTTTAGGGGTTGCCTCCTCTGCCGGCAAAGGAGAAGCCTCCCCGGCATCAGTAGTTGCCCTCGCTGGAGTTATCTCGGCAACCAAAGCCGTAGCCCCTTCCGACTGGGTCAACTCTTGTACCATTTCCTCGATCTGCGAGGAGGGTGCAGCCTCGACATTCTCAGCCAATCCTGCAACATAAAAAAAGGAGAATGTTAAAGCCTCCTCTTCAAAATTAAAAAGGGAAATTAGGCCAAAAGGTGAAAAAAGTACCTCCCGCGGGAACAATCGCCGGCTGCGACACCGTTGATGACTCACCCCCGTACATTTCTTCCTCCGAGATATGGGAGAACTTTCTCGGATCAGGAAAAACGGGTTCATCACCATAGTCAACCACGTCTTCAAACTCGCTTTCCCCTGAGAGTGAGGAAGACGATAGCGCCTCGCGCGAGACTTCTGCAACCGGAGCCTTGCCACCAATTATCCCAGTGGTAGGACTGGGGTCAACTGCCCGAGGACTGGTAATGAAGACACAAGGCGACCCAGGTTGCTGTACCTCATCCCTCCCTTCATGAGCAAGTAAAGACCCGGGTCGAACTGAAATCCCCGGAATATCGACATCTCCTCCACTCATGATGTCGACCTCTAGCTGCTCATCCTCATCAGCGGAGATGGCTCTGTCGACGAGCTCCCCTTCCTCCGCAGACATGCGGTATCTGCTGCTCGACCTAGGGGGACGAACTAAAGGAATATCCTCTTCAGCTATGTCTTCTTCCCTCGGTACCTCAACGACAGCAGGGATGTCTTCAGAACGGGAGACTTCGGTTGTCAAGTCTCCCCGAACCCTCTTGGGAGCAGGTTCAGCAGTTGAAGCAGAGCGTTGATGACGCTTGCTCACCACCCCGCGAGTCTTTGCTGCTCGTGGCTCCGCCCTTGCTGCTTGTGGCTCCGCCCTTACTGCCCGCGGCTCCCTTCCCGATCTTCTCCCGACCTCCTTCTGGCTTTCAGGTACTGTTCGGTGAGTTTCGAGGGCTTACCAGACTCTGACCTTGCCTCGAGACTTGCATTGATACTCTCAATACATGAAGACCCCGGAGCAAAGTCCGGTGACTGGTTAACCTGAAAGTACCAGGTGCAGAAGCTGAAACTCATGCGGCACTTGGGCCCCTCGATAGGTAGACGGAAAGTTGCTCCCGTCCCTCCGGCCACACTGTAGTACCAAGCCCGAGCACCTTCGAACAAGTTCCCTTCGAAGGCGAGTCGAGCGTTGGGATTCCCGACGTAGAGTTGATCGTAGCCGAACTGTCGAGCGAAACGATTCGGCATGTACGGCTCGATGGTGCATGAAGTCCCCTGCCGGAAAAGCACATATCCGGGTCGGATATTGATCAACCACCAAAAGGCTCCCGTGGACAACCTCGTGAAGCCATCTGAGCCCGCGGAATCAGCACATAGATCCCCGGAAGATGCACCAGGGATCTCGGGGAAGCAGCGATTGATCTGGTAATTCGCGGGATTTGAAAGTCGCTTCCAGACGTAATATACGTAAACGTCACTCCACCTCGAACCCTCCAACCGCTGTACAAAAGGGACGGAACTCTCCCTCCAATGCACCGCCGTCATCAAAGAAGGGCAGTACATCACGTACCAAGCCAGAAGGTACGTATAAGGCAGCTCGATCCGAGGGTTAGGACGCTTCACCGTCGGATTCCCCTCTGAGTCGACATACAGCTTGCCGTGGGAGTCGGTAGTTTTCGGCGCCTCGCAGAAACTCTTGTTTAGCGCCCACAACCCGCTCTGAATACCAGCCACCATGGCCGGGAGAAGGGCTATAGGGTTGCTATGAGCCAGGAGCACCGCCGGGTACACCACGTCAGCAACAATAACTTCATGCGGCAACGTGGGCACCACACAACGCTTCAGCCACAGCATCAAGAAGCCTGCCAACAGTGCCCTATCGGAGATAGGGGTCCGGGCTTGATGGTGGAAGCTTTCAAAAACCAGGTCAGGGTCGAAACCGTCCTCGTTCGAGACCGTGGTGTAGAAGCCTTCAGAAGCCTGTCGATCCTGTCTTCAATCTCCCTGTCGGAACTGGGAACCAGTCGGGTTATCAGAGTATCTTTACTATCGATACCATTGAATAAGTAACTGGCCCAAGACAGTTGCTTGACTCCCTGCGACCGCCAGGTGGTTATCTGACCACAAATGTGGAAGTGACACATCACTTCCCAATAAGTCTCGTACACCCCAGGAAACTCTTTCTTCAGGTGGTGGAGCTCCTTAGTGGTCGGGACATATTCCTCATATGGGATATCCCCTATTGATAGCCCGAGACCTCATGTAGCTCGTGCATTGCAAGGCCCATCTCTCCGATCGGGGTAAAGAACGTCCCCGTCAGCGGATTGTAGCGCTCCAGGATCCCGAAAAAGTTATGAGAGCCTGGTGGGATACCCCACTGTACGGCCCTGACCGCCACGTACAGTCCCACGTGCTGTAGCAGATCCCCAAGATCGGTGAGGACGAAACCTACCATTCTGCCCCACCAGTAGTTCTCCGTGGAATGGACCCACCCGGGCGCACGGAACCCGACCGGATAATCACCCTCCGCTTCCATGAACGCGTTGAGGAAGGTAGTGCCAAGTTGTGGTATCTCTCCCGCCGGAACCTCAGACTTGCGCGACCCAGGGAATAGGCCGAGAACCGACCTGTCATGGCTATCATGACGATGCACTTTATGGGAACCCAAATCACCGAGGGTAATCTCGGGGACATATCGAGAAATGTCCCATTCCATCTTCCGAGGGACGGACATGTGCTGGAAGTAGGACAGCGGGAACATCCTCTCCATGTCCGGAAGAAAGAATCTCCCACCCTTTATCTGACGGAGCCATTTATAAGTTCCGTCATACACACGATAGCCGCCATCGTCAATACGATCTCCGAAGAAGAAGGCAGGCTTCTCCAACTTGACGCGAGCATCCGTTGTGAATACCGCATCGGTCATAAGTACCCGAAGAGTTCTCATGTCAACATTAGAGAGCCTCTCCTTGCGAGCCGGCAACTTGTTAGCAGTCACAGGGGCAGTCCTTCGTAGCACAAAGGTCAAGTCCTGGTCAGCACCACCTACGTGTCCAAAGTGGCGCGTCTTGGCGAGTGAGGCAGGAGTACGGGGCACTGCAAAAGGAAAAGACACTTAGTTAGATACTTTATATGCTAAGTGTTCCTAACCCAAACGCGGAAGAGATACTGGACGCAGGAGTTATCAAAACCGCGTCCAGACCTGCAAGCCCGCGTCCAAACGCAGAAGAGATACTGGACGCAGGAGTTATCAAATCCGCATCCAGACCTGCGAAACCGCGTCCAAACGCAGAAGAGATACTGGACGCAGGAATTATTAAGTCCGCGTCCAGACCTGCAGGATCCACGTCTCCACCACATTCTCCTTGATGTCACTTCTGGGGTGCGAAAAGAAGGGAGTTATCCACCTTAACCCTTCCATCACCATAATCGCCAGAAGTTAAGGAGAGTAACTCCCTTCCTTTCACATCCCCAGATATCTAAGTGCTTGAACTCGGACGCCAGATTCATCAAAATCAGCAGCTGATGAAACAGAACGCAAGGATCAAATCCGCGTTCTGTGAACCAAGTCCGCGTCTGAACTCTTCACAATTAGAAATATTCTAAGTGAAGAATCTGAAGCGCAGGACACAATGACGCGAGGGTCCAAACCCGCGCCACGGTTATCAACTCAAAGACTGCGTTTGAGACCGCGTCTGAGAATCAAACACGAGTTATATCTTGTGTTAAAATTCTTAGAGTTCTATGGGCTTCCATTAATGGCGAAATCCACGCCTAAAAGGGCATTATACCTGGGAAAGCAGCATCCTGCGCAGAAGAAACACCCCTCTGGGCCTCGGCGGCGGTCGCCCGTGAAGAAGATGCGGTTGGCTTGGTCTTGGGTGCCATCTTTAATTCCAGTAAATGGAGATGAATAGTTCAAAAGTCCAGTAATGGAGATGAACAGTTCAAACAGAGGAAGAAGAGAACTCTCTTTCTTGAGCAAGTGCGTTCGGAGAAGAAGAGGTATCTCTCTAACTGCGGCTATTTATAGGCACAAGGATTCGTGAAGATACGCGGCGTGTGGCCCGATAAGACGCAACGATACGCGGCGTGTGGCCCGATAGACGCTGCAGCGAGTCACCGCCTGACGCGTGGAATCAAATCATCTTTGAACAGAGAAGATCATGCGCCACGGCTCCGCGGCGAGTCATCATTTGACACGTGGCGCGGTTCAGTTAATGAACCGGGAAATCCGCGCGCCAAAAGGTGAAATCCTGCTGGTTCCCCAGGCCAGCTGGCGGCGTAATCATGACAGGGCACAGAATCGCACCCAAGGGACGCACCTCTCCAATGGACATGCCCCGTCAGCATCACCATAAATGCACCCAGAAAGTCGCGTTGCGCTCAGAAAATCGCGTCTTTATTTAGAGTTGCGTCTTTCCTAAGTCCGCGTCCGACCCAGCGGGCCCAACATCGCGTCTGCCTCATAGAAGATCGGGCGCGTTTCCATCGCCAAAAGGACGCACCCTACAGAAATCGCGTCTTTACAGCAGTACCATCTCGGCTTTTTGAAAAGGAACCTGCGTTCGGCCTCCTGCTTCTGCAAAATCAGTTCAAACAGTACACTGACGCAAGCAGACGACCAACCGCTCCTGGCTTAAAGCACACCCGTGACAGACTAAAAGCAATCGGGGAGGTTTAGACTGTGCTTCTAGACGCTCAACATGATCAACTCTGGTGGTTTCAAAGAGTTTCAACAGTACACTCGCGAAGACCAAAAGATAAGATCGAACCCGGAGCATCAACAGTCCAGTCACGAAGGTGAATTCAGCTAGAGTCCAAAGTATTTCGAAATCCGTCCCAGTTAACTGCGGAATATCGAAAACTTTGGAGGGGGTTCTGTAGGCTGTCCAAAAGTTACTGGAGGACAAGCCATTGAGAAGCAAAGTTTCAAACTCTAGACGCGAGGGACTATCACCCGCGTCTCAGCATCAAGGCGCGTTGGCCCGCGTCTCAGCATCAAGGCGCGTTGGCCCGCGTCTCAGCATCAAGGCGCGTTGGCCCACGTCTCAGCATCAAGGCGCGTTGGCACTATCACCCGCGTCTCCGCATCAAGGGGCGTTGGCACTATCACCCGCGTCTTAGCATCAAGGCGCGTCGGCTCGATACCCGTGTCTCAGCATCAAGGTGCGTCGGCCTGACACCCGCGCCTCAGTTGTAACCTCCCGGATTACGGGGCCATTCACCGCACAAGTAGCGGGAAGTGGCCCCTCATCGTGGAGCACTTTTAGGGTGCACGATCACCCCCTAAACCTCTATAAATAGCTCCGTCGCTATGAAGAAGGGGGACTTTTTTTGGGCAATCAGCATCAAGGTCAAACTTTTGGCAATCAGCAACAAGAGGGCGACACAGAGAGAAAAGAAGCAGATCAACTCTTCAGCAAGTTCGCTGCGTACGAGCTAGCTTTCGCCTACCTTCTCTTCGAGAGTTTTGGTAGACAGAGCTGAGTTATTCTTCCTACCAGCCGAAGAGGAGATCCCAGAAGGACGGTCATCTGGTCAACGGAGAACAAGATTCACTCTCCACCGCCACACGAAGAACCCAGCATTAAACAAAGGGGGAATTCAAGATTCAATATTCTCCCTCCCTTGTAACCGAAGGAACAGTTTTTGTTGTAATCCTTTTCATTTGATTCAAGAAAAACTTTTACCGCAAATTCTCGTCTCTCTCCTTTCCCGGGTCATACACCCTCTTGGTGTAGTCGACTAATTCAATATATTAGTCGACTAGTAAGTTGACTATAGTCGACTAAAACTGTCAAAAACAGATTGTTAACTTTCTGTTTGCTCTCTGTATCTGGGATTAGTCGACTACAGTCTGTTTGTAGTCGACTAATCCTGCTATATCAGCAGTTATCTGCCTAAAGTATCACACCTATAGTCGACTAATTCCGGACTTAGTCGACTAACCTACCTAAAATTTGCCTGTTAAGAAGTCATTCCAGATTTGATGTTAAGGATTTAAGCATGATAATGTCATAGGATTTCTATCATAGCAATAACCATATACATACAATATAATCTCCCCTTCTACGCCTCCGGTTCAACCCGGTCCCTTCCTCCATTACATAAATATAAAATCTCCCCTTCTACGCCTCCGGTTCAACCCGGTCCCTTCTTCCATTACATAAATATAAAATCTCCCCTTCTACGCCTCCGGTTCAACCCGGTCCCTTCCTCCAACACATAATACCATCATACCATATCAATATGCAAGATATGTAGTAATATCATGAATTCGTAAACAAAAGTAGCAAGTATTTGCGGAATCGAAAACACATGTCTTTATGAGTTAGCTAGCATGTCTTGATATCACAAATATGCATGATCTCAAAGATGTACATAGTGTCAAGTACTTATGTATCTCTTACACTTTATTTCCTTTCCTACTTATTTCTACTCATCATGTTGTTAAGATAGTATGTTCTACTCACTCTTAAAGTGGTATACTCTGATTTATGCTGCTGCCCCTTGTTGTTGCTGCTGCTGCCCTTTGTTGTTGCTGCTGCTGTTGCTCCTTTGCTGCTGCTGCTGCTGTTGCTTTGTTGTTGCTGCTGCTGTTGCTTGCTGTTGCTGCTGCTGTTGCTTGCTGCTGCAGGGAAAGGAAAGAGGGGGAGAGTTTGGGAAGAGAGAGAGAGTTTAACCAAAGTGGTTTAATTCTCTACAACCCCCTCTATTTATAGCCTCTAACTCTCCATAGGATTGTGCCAAGTGTCCCCTAAACATCCCATCAAGTTTACTCTTCTCCATGCCTCTCCCCCCTTTCCATGAGGTACAAGCATGGTGGGGATGGTGGTGAGTTGACCATGTGGGGTATTCTTATACCTATATACATGGATGTATAAATACTCATGTATACATACTTATTTATACATACACATATAATAATCATGACTTAACTAAGGCATCTTGCATTCATACTAATCCCATTACCCCTTATGATTAATTAGGAAAAGAAATGCTTAAATTAGGGCAAGTGTTACATTCTACCCTCCTTATGGAAGTTTCGTCCTCGAAACTTAACGTACCTTGGAACAAATGTGGATAGGCTTTTCTTATCTCCTCTTCCAGCTCCCAAGTGGCTCCTTCTATGTTTTGATTTCTCCATAAGACCTTGACCAAGGAAATATTTTTGCTTCTCAATTGCTTTTCCTTGCGATCGAGAATTTGTACTGGTTCTTCCGCGTAAGACATGTCTTCTAGTATCTGCAGAGGTTCATAGGAGATGACGTGATCAGGATCGGGTACATACTTCCTCAGCTGAGAGACATGGAATACATTGTGCATCCTTTCCAAAGCAGGGGGTAGGGCCAAACGATAAGCAAACGGTCCAATTTTATCCAATATCTCAAACGGACCCACATATCTAGGGGTTAATTTGTTCTTACTGCCGGTGCGTCTCACCCCCTTCATGGGAGATACCTTCAGAAAAACACTATCCCCTACTTCAAACTCCAGTGGTCTGCGACGATTGTCTGCATAAGCTTTCTGTCTGTTCTGGGCTGCTTTCATCCTTTCCTTGATTAGCTTGATCTTCTCCGTAGCCTCTTGAATTACATCGGGGCCGAACAGTCTTCTATCCCCAACTTCCTCCCAACAGATTGGCGATCTACACCTCCTCCCATACAATGCTTCAAATGGAGGCATACCAATAGTGGACTGATAACTATTATTATAAGCAAACTCCACTAAGGGTAAATAGTTGTCCCAACTTCCCCTAAAATCTAGTACACAGGTTCTCAACATATCTTCCAATATTTGAATGGTCCTTTCTGACTGTCCATCTGTTTGGGGGTGGGCTGCTGTACTGAGTTGCAATTTAGTGCCCATAGCTTTGGACAAACTCTTCCAAAATCTTGATTGAAATCTTGGGTCTCGATCTGATACAATGGATTCAGGTACTCCATGTAATCTAATTATTTCTCGGACGTATACCTGAGCCAGTCTTTCCATTGAATAATTGATCCGGATAGGCAGAAAATGAGCAGATTTGGTGAGTCTGTCTACCACTACCCAGACTGTATCCAGTCCTTGGGACGTCCGAGGAAGTCCAGTGACGAAATCCATAGCAATTTGACTCCACTTCCATTCGGGAATAGATAAAGGCACTAACAAACCTGGAGGCTTCTTATGTTCGGCCTTCACTTGTTGACAGACTAAACATTGTGGACAAAATTAGAAATGTCTACCTTCATTCCATCCCACCAGAAGTTATGACGCAGATCTTGATACATCTTTATGCTTCTGGGATGAGCTGTATAAGGTGTACTATGAGCCTCCTTCATTATTTCTTCTTTGATCTCTGCTACATCTGGCACACATAATCTGCGTCCAAGCCGCAGTACATCACCTTCTATTTGAAACTCCTTGAGTTCTCCTTCTTGCACTTTCTTCATAATCTTCTTTATTTGAGTATCTCCTTGTTGTGCCTCTTTGATCTTGTCGTATAGATCAATTTAAATATTCACTTGATTCAGTTGATACTCAGAAATTGAAGAATCAATGACTCGCACTTCTATTTGCATTTCTTCTAGATCTCTTAATATTCTTGCTTGACGAGTCATCAAGGCGGCCAGGGTCCCTCCTGATTTCCGGCTCAAAGCATCAGCCACCACATTGGCCTTCCCAGGGTGGTATTGAATAATGATATCATAATCCTTCATTAGTTCTAACCACCTCCTCTGCCTCATGTTCAGTTCCTTTTGTGTGAAGATATATTTCAAGCTCTTATGATCAGTAAAAACTTCACAAGATACTCCATACAAATAATGTCGCCAGATCTTTAAAGCAAAAAATCACAGCGGCTAATTCCAAGTCATGAGTGGGGTAATTTCTTTCATGGGTCTTCAATTGTCGGGATGCATAGGCAATGACTTTTCCATGTTGCATTAACACACATCCCAATCCCAGTTTTGATGCATCACTAAAGATGACAAATCCTTCAGTCCCCGAAGGTACAATTAAGACAGGAGCAGATGTCAGCCTAGCTTTAACCTCCAGGAAGCTTCTATCTTGATCTTCTCCCCAAGCAAACTTCTTATTCTTTCTAGTTAATTGGGTCATTGGTGCAACAATCAGAGAAAATCCTTCTACAAATCTTCTGTAGTACCCAGCTAATCCCAAGAAACTTCGAACTTCAGTAACATTAGTGGGTCTAGGCCAGTCTCGGATTGCTTCGATCTTTACCGGGTCTACTGATATTCCTTCCTTAGATATGATATGGCCAAGAAACCCTACTTGTTCTAGCCAAAATTCACATTTCTTCAACTTTGCATAGAGTTGTTTCTCTCTCAAGATTTGAAGGACAGTATTAAGATGTTTCTTGTGATCTTCTATATTCTTTGAATAGACTAAAATATCATCAATGAATACCACTACAAACTGGTCTAGATATGGTTGAAAAATCCGATTCATTAAGTCCATAAATGCTGCCGGGGCGTTAGTGAGTCCAAAAGGCATGACTAGAAATTCAAAGTGTCCATATCTCGTCCGGAAAGCTGATTTGGGCACATCTTCAGGTTTGACCTTCAGCTGATGATACCCCGATCTAAGGTCTATCTTAGAAAATACACAAGACCCTTGTAATTGATCAAATAAGTCATCAATTCGGGGAAGAGGGTACCTATTCTTGATAGTTGCCTTATTCAATTCCCGGTAGTCAACACATAGTCTCATACTCCCATCCTTCTTCTTTACAAATAGTACAGGTGCTCCCCAGGGAGATACACTTGGCCGAATGAAACCTTTGTCTAATAAGTCCTGCAACTGAGTTTTAAGTTCTTTCATTTCTGCAGGGGCCATACGGTACGGTGCCTTAGAAATTGGGGCAGTACCGGGTATTACATCTATTGTAAATTCTACTTCCCGATCTGGGGGCAGGCCTGGTAAGTCTTCCGGGAACACATCAGGGAACTCATTCACAATTGGAATAGTCTTAATATTCACATCAGTCCTGGTGGTATCCAACACCGAAGTCAGAAATCCTTGACACCCTTGCTTCAATAACTTGGTGGCTTTGATGGCTGATATGTGAGGTATATCACAACTCACTTTTTCTCCTTCAAAAATAAACTCCGGAGTCCCTTCCATTTTAAAGATAATCCTCTTCTTATTACAATCCACATGAGCACTACAGGCAGACAACCAGTCCATCCCTAGTATGGCATCGAACTCCATTTCTCCTAGCTTAATCAGATCAATGGATGTTTTCATTTCTCCAATTATCACTTCACAATTCGCATATCTAGTGCTAGCTATCAAATTTTCCCCTATAGGTGTGGACACAACCAATTGAAATCCTAGAGGTTTTGAGACTTGATTTAGTTTATAAGCAAAAGCACTAGATACGAATGAATGAGTAGCTCTAGGGTCAAACAATGCATGGGCAATATGTCATGATACGGAGATCATACCTTCCACCACTGCATTCGAGGCCATTGCTTCCCGGTGGGTTAATGCGAAGGTTCTGCCTTGCACCTGCGGTTGCTGAACCGATGACTGGGTTGCAGCAGGACGTGGGGCATTACTGGTTTGTCCTCTGGGAGGATTCGTCCTCATGGTCGGCCTTCCACTTCCTCTACTCGGCCCTTGGCTTCCCCGCATTGTTGGACAATTTTTCCTTAGATGTCCCACCTCTCCACAATTAAAACAAGACCTGTCTAGGAGGCAGTTTCCAAAATGGTTTGTTCTACACCTCTGACACCAGGGAGCCTCCGAGACTCTGGGATGGGATGCAGAGGTAGCTTGTGTCTTCAAGGGAGTGTCTCTATTTCTCAACATGTTCTCCCACCTCTGGCTCCTCCTCCTCTATAAAAAGTTGTGTTAAACCTAGACCCTCTGTCGCTGGTGGGTCCTGATGCCGTCCTCATAAGAGGTCCTTGATAACGGGGGCGCTTAGAATTGGGAATTTCTTCCACCCGGTCTCCCTGACCTTCTTGTATGTCCATTTCTACCTCCAAAGCTCTTTCTACTGCCTGGAGATAATTCCTCAGTTGTAACGGAATCAGTCGGCCACGAATCACTGATCTTAGGCCTTTACGAACCTCTTTGTCTTTTCTGCTTCACTCCTTACCAAGGCATCAGCATACCTGGATAGCTGAGTGAATTTCTGATCATACTGGGATACATTCATAGAATCTTGACGTAGTTCCAAGAATTCTGTCGCCATTTTATCTCTGGCTGTCTCCGGAATGTATTTCTCAGTGAATTTGTTCACCAAGAATTCCCAGGTGATTGATTCCCTTACATTCTTCATACTATGCTTCACTGCCCTCCACCAATGTTCCGCTTCCTTTTGGAACATAAAAGAAGAGAAGGACACCTTTTGTTCATCAGTGCAGCTCATAACTTCTAGGATCTTTTCTATTTGAAGGAGCCATGCTTCGGCTTGTAAGGGGTCCGCCTCCCCTTCAAATACGGGCAGTTTCATCTTCTGAAACTGCTCCAGTGCTCGGTGGGAGTTGTTACTGCTCGCTCTGGTCATTAGTTGTGCGAGCCACTCCGGCATTACCCTGGAGTTCCCTCATTCCCTCTCATTTGAACTTCAGAGTCTCCATCATTGTTCACGGGGGGTGCACTCCCCATCTCACTGTAGTGTGTCGTATCGAGCGACAGGAACTCCTCAGGTGGTAGTTGGTTCAAATCCATGTATTCTCCTATAAAAATAAGGGCGTCTAATCACATACCACACAATATAGGAATGAGTAGGAATAAAACTTTAGTCTCAGGTAATCATGTTAATAACATCACTTTTGAAAACAAGCAACTTGTTATATATATATATATATAGTTACATCCATCGTGGATACAAAAGGTGTTATGCTGACATGCCTTCCTTCTTGGATATCCATACTAACCCATGTGCATTCATAAGATATATGCCAGGGTACATACAACAACCCTAAGGATATTCATCTCCTAACATACTAGGCCTATACATGTATATACATCAAAAATCGTCAGCTCCAAGGTTCACCCTTCATAGGGTAGAGTATCCCCACTAGAATCTCCGCTAGTGCTGCTGCTATCATCCATATCCTCCTCGGGGTCTTCTTCCGGTGATTCATCCCCGGCGCAGCACCAGTTGTCTAAGTCGTCATAAAGGTCCATATCCTCTTCCCACGTTTCGTTCCAAAAGACGCCTCCATGTGTAAATCCCCTTCGGGTTTCTTCTTTAATCGTGGTAGAGTGCTCCGTCACTGGTATCTCAAGTGAATCTCCCACAAAGCTTTCTGTGTCAACATTGGTTGGTTCAGGCTCATTAGATGCCTGCGACTCAACCTCCTCACAATCTACCCAATTTAGGGGTACAATCGTTTCCGCTGGATCAGTTTCGTCCGACTCGTACCCCCAGTCCATGGAATCCGCCACCCAGCTCTCACTCGAGCTATCGGAGCTGGAGACTGGCCAGTATACATCGGAGTCCCCCATTTACATGTAAACAAAAAGGTCGTATCAATCTCAAGTCCATGAAATGGTCTCAATCATACGGCTATCATCAAGAAGCAGCATAAATAGACACACTTGTAACTATACTTATCCTTAGTCTACTCATAGTCTTATGTCTTCAGAATGACTTAGATTCAATAAATAATTTAATATATTCCTTGACACATAAGACCAACTACTTAACTATGATCACATGTCTGCACGTATAAACCTAACAACTTCATCATCTCTTACTCCTTCTACTTCTAAACCTTTGCTCTGATACCAACTGTAACGGTCCCAGTTTAAAATTTTCCATTTAACCACAATTATCTCGTACAATCCAAGCGTGGGACCCATCAGGGTACAATACTTCCAATACAATCACCAGAAACTCTTTACTATACATCATAATTTTCACTAAAGATATCATGCATAATCCAATCGAGACTTATCATACTGACACATATAGTTGATAATCCATAAGAAGCACAGTCTATAATTATCATATCAAAAGATATATAGATACAAGTAAGAGTTCAACACCGGGTCCTATAAAAATTACAAGTCGAGGGTAACATCCAGCTAAAAGTGTGCATGTTTATACAAAATCATATACATAATAAAAGTAATTTCTAATACAGTGGTTCTGGTGATGATTGTCCGCGCAATTGCCCTTAAGCGGGTCCCTTGCCCTTGTCCAAACCTGTAGGTGGAGTTAGAATAGAGTGAGCTTGGCGGCTCAGTGAGTAAAACAATATTTAATTATGCCTATCAAGTAGGTATACATGGCTAAATTATCAGGTTGACATGTGTGTCGTTGTACCATTTTCATAGGATCATACAATTAGCCAGGAACCAAATCAGAACCCAGTAACAAGGTTTATTAGTCGACTTATATCCTCTCACAGTCGACTAATAATACCTATAAGTCGACTAAATTTTAGCTATGGTCGACTAAAATTTATCCAAACATATCTGCTTCTCTGCTGGCTATCAGGAACTTATGTAGTCGACTACCCTTCCTGGTATAGTCGACTAACTCAAGTACTAGTCGACTTGAAGGTCCCCTATAGTCGACTAATTCTGGGTCAAAAATTTAGTTACTCTCTGTATGTCACCTATAGTCGACTACCCTCTTGGTGTAGTCGACTAATTCAATATATTAGTCGACTAGTAAGTTAACTATAGTCGACTAAAACTGTCAAAAACAGATTGTTAACTTTCTGTTTGCTCTCTGTATCTGGGATTAGTCGACTACAGTCTGTTTGTAGTCGACTAATCCTGCTATATCAGCAGTTATCTGCCTAAAGTATCACACCTATAGTCGACTAATTCCGGACTTAGTCGACTAACCTACCTAAAATTTGCCTGTTAAGAAGTCATTCCAGATTTGATGTTAAGGATTTAAGCATGATAATGTCATAGGATTTCTATCATAGCAATAACCATATACATACAATATAATCTCCCCTTCTACGCCTCCGGTTCAACCCGGTCCCTTCCTCCATTACATAAATATAAAATCTCCCCTTCTACGCCTCCGGTTCAACCCGGTCCCTTCCTCCAACACATAATACCATCATACCATATCAATATGCAAGATATGTAGTAATATCATGAATTCGTAAACAAAAGTAGCAAGTATTTGCGGAATCGAAAACACATGTCTTTATGAGTTAGCTAGCATGTCTTGATATCACAAATATGCATGATCTCAAAGATGTACATAGTGTCAAGTACTTATGTATCTCTTACACTTTATTTCCTTTCCTACTTATTTCTACTCATCATGTTGTTAAGATAGTATGTTCTACTCACTCTTAAAGTGGTATACTCTGATTTATGCTGCTGCCCCTTGTTGTTGCTGCTGCTGCCCTTTGTTGTTGTTGCTGTTGTTGCTCCTTTGCTGCTGCTGCTGCTGTTGCTTTGCTGTTGCTACAGCTGTTGCTTGCTGTTGCTGCTGCTGTTGCTTGCTGCTGCAGGGAAAGGAAAGAGAGGGAGAGTTTGGGAAGAGAGAGAGAGAGAGTTTAACCAAAGTGGTTTAATCCTCTACAACCCCCTCTATTTATAGCCTCTAACTCTCCATAGGATTGTGCCAAGTGTCCCCTAAACATCCCATCAAGTTTACTCTTCTCCATGCCTCTCCCCCTTTCCATGAGGTACAAGCATGGTGGGGATGGTGGTGAGTTGACCATGTGGGGTATTCTTATACCTATATACATGGATGTATAAATACTCATGTATACATACTTATTTATACATACACATATAATAATCATGACTTAACTAAGGCATCTTGCATGCATACTAATCCCATTACCCTTATGATTAATTAGGAAAAGAAATGCTTAAATTAGGGCAAGTGTTACATTGTCCTTAATGCATCGTGATGTATGTATGCATGAAACAAATAGAGAGGAAAGGAAAAATCACCTCAAGGTGGTGGTTCCGGTGGCGGTCTGATTGGTCCATGGAATGCGGCCCAATCCAACTTGCGTGGAGTCCGGAGGAACCCACCAGAGACCTCAAGAATACAACCCTCTAGAATGATGTATATATGTATGATTTTTATTAAAAATTTTACCCCATCTAATTTCCAAATTTTCAAAATAATTTCAAAGTCAAATTCATCAAGACCCCTGTCCCAGAATGGAATGATTGATTTGGACTCAGGAAGTACAGGAACTAATACCGACTCAGGAAAAAGACTTAAGTCAAGTAAAGGTTCGGGAGTCAAGATCGGTTCAGGAAGTGGGTCCAAATCAAGAAGATGAAGCTCAAGTCCACATTCATTTCCCCATGATGGAATGTGACTATCTAAGATTGGTGATTCAAGTTCAGGAATGACAGGTATGAGAATCAAAACTGACTCTAAAATGTTGCTCAAATTGGGTAACAAAACAGGAGTCAATAGTGATTCAGGAATTTGAACTGGATCACATATTTGAGGATCAAAGTCACATTCCTCATTGAGTTCAATTCCACAAAAATGAGAACTTGCCAATTTATCAATGGGACTTTCAAAAATATGAAATTGGTCAAGTTCAATATGATCATAAATGATTGGTGATTCAATTTCACAATGAATTGGCACAGGATTCAATGTTGACTCGGGAAAAAGATTGAAATCAGGTGAAGATACTGGAGTCATAATTGAATTAGGAAGTAGAATTGAATCATAAAGTTGAGGTTCATGATCATATTCATTTTCAAGTTCAATTTCAGGAAAAAGATAACTTGCCAAAATGTCAATGGGATTTGAAGTTTGGACAAGTTCCGGTGGACTTGCTGAAATTGAATCTTGGTTTTCAAAATGACAAGGGTCCTAGGTCAGATCAATAGAGTTTGGCATAGCTGAATTGATCAAAGGTTGATAAGATAGAGTTTCCTCATTCCTATAAATGCTAACCAATTGACTCAATTGTGTTTCCAACCTATTGATAGACTTGGCAGATGATTTTGAAATTGTAACATAGACTCCTGCAAGATTTCTATACTCTTTTTAGACTTAATTTTTCTACAAGTGGATGCTCTAGAATGGGAGTATAAGAATCTTGGTTTAAAAATTTTGTGAAGAATGTGAGTCAGAAATGTTTTGAGATTGAAGTTTGGACTCACACAAGAGTTCCTTACTCATTTCCAGGGCAGATGGTTGTTCATTATGAGGAGGTGGAACTGAGTAAGACTCTTGAAAATACTGTGAAATTGGAGAGGCCAATGTTTTCTGAAGTTGTTGCTTGGCCTCTTGTAAATTAGCTTCTATACTCTTTTGTAACTCAGATTTTTCTTCAATTGGTGGTTCAGAAAAAGGAGTATAGGAAGCGAAATCGGGGAATGAACATTGTGTAAATTGTGGACAAGATGAACATGGGGGACAAGGAGGTTGAAAATTAAACTCGAGGGAAGTGAATCCCCATTGACCCTGTGGCGTGTTGAAATTATTTTAGAAATTATAGTCATAAGAATGTGGGTATGGGTTGTATTGATTCGGATAAGTCTAACCCGGTGTATTTGGTTGGTGCATATTATAAAAAGTCGAGTTGGAATTATCCGAATCGAATGGGTCGGTGTGAAATATGGATTCATATTCAGATTGAAAGAATTGTTATTGTTGAATTCCATTTCACAAACAATAACAAACAAAAAATAGAAAAATCAAACAACAAACTAAAAGAAAAAATCAAAAACCAAGCCTATATTAAGGTTGACCTAGACCTAGACGACTCCTAACTGGTCGATTACCCGGGGGAGGTTGTTGCTTAAATCCGACCACAAGCTAATCGGCCAGGTAGGGGCAAAATACGGTGGGAGGTATCCATGCGTAAGCAACGGGCCTTAATTACGCCAAACCACGGTATCTTCGAGGCGTAACCTCTTAATCCCCAACCTTAGACACCGATTTCACAAGAGTAAGATTTAAAACAAGTTCTACCTCGGTCAATCTCTTAATGAGTCTGAGATGTCCCTAGGGGCCAACATCTATCAATTTTTATTAGGGCTTGGGTTGTGTAAGTGGGGAGATGATTTTTGGGTTAAGGAAGGGTGATGAAATCCCACCTTATCTTGTATGGGTTTTGCCCTTAATTTCAATTCGTGCAAGTGTGCAATATAGACAAGAATATAACACAAAGCGATAAATCACCCACGTGTTTGTCCTATGCTATATGCAATGTCATATGTACACCTCAGTCTAGATCACAACAACAGAACAAAAATACAGTATATTGGAATTGAAATTGACACGTGCCTAAATGCAAATGTCTAAACCGTTTAAAAGTGTCCAAATATCGTATTTTAGTTCTTTAGTTTATTGTGGTGTGTAGGCAATCAAAACATAAAAAGAGCAGTACAAATCCACTAGCTATTACAATATACACATCCCAGCACAACAAGATACACAATGTTCACAAAATGGCCGCGTTATCGCGGCAAAAGTCACGGTTGCGCGGCATTTCTTTAGAAGCTGGGTCCCTATTTTCTAGAGCAGGGAGATACAATGCTAGTGTTTATCCTGCAATGTTAAGCATCTGTAAAGATTATACTGCACACCAAAATAGAGAAGACAATGTTAACAAAAACGTGAAATCAAAACTATTCCCGTTCCCCGGCAACGGCGCCAAAAATTTTGATCGGGGAGAACTAGCACTCAAAAACGTGTAGTTTGTGAAATCAATGAAAAGCTCGTATATGTGCTAATGTGCCCTCGATACTTCCGTTATAGCATTGGCTCAACGGGTCGAATCCACAGGGAAGGGAGGCGATAGAAGCATTGACAGTTTTTATTCAGGTTTTATGTTAACAATTCTTCTTTGTTGAAAGAATTAGAAAAAGAAAGTGAAAGAAAAAGAAAAGGAAATCCAGAATGTGGTAGGTGTGGAGAAGGCGATGAAAACGTCGAAGAAAACCAAAGAGAAGTGGTTTGGAAACAAATAGAAAAGAAGATGGAACAAAGGTAAACTAAGAAGGCGGTGAAAACAACGATGGAAATGATAAAAAGAATTTTGGAAATTAATTTCTAAAATAAGAGAAAATAAAACTCATGGCTACTAACTACTAAGTGCTCCACTGACCATGCTAACCTCTTAGTGATAGTTGCCTCACATTTGATCCTCGGCCATCACTAATCCTTGGCTTCAAGAGATGATACAGAGCATGGCAAATGAGATGGTTCTTTACATTCAAACTTGCATCAAGATCAGCTAATACAAACATTAAATCATCAGACTATTAAAAGAAAACATGAAATAAGAGAGAGTTAGCTTGGTTAGCAAGTTAGCAAGTTAGATGTTAGAACCCATCATCATGAGCCATCAATGGCTCTTGCAAGAACAAGGCCTTATAGAGGCTACCCGATTCATGTGGATTATCAAGTAAGTGATTAGATGGTTAGTGGTTAGTAGTTAGATTGTCATGAGAAGAAAAGTTAGCAAAGCATCATGTAGAAGATGAAGAAGATTATATTAGAGAAGAAAGGAGGCACCTTTACATAGACTGTCATCATTTATTACATCAATCCCTCTCTATCTCTCTCTCTCTCTGAATCTCTCAGCCCTACTACAAGATCTAAAAAGAAGAGAAAATACAAGATAAATGAAATGAAGAGCACCTACCTACACTAACTTAAAACATAGAGAAAATCAGAACCTACTTCTAAAAACGAAAACTGCTTGTTCTGGACTTATGCAGGGTTTTTATAGGCGTAGGAACTCTCTGTAAGACGAGACGGGCTACGCGTCGAAAATCGACGCGTGGCTCCATTCCTTTGCCGCAGAAACGCGGTAATTTCCGCGTTTTCGCGGCAATACCAGGGACTTAGGTCCCTGGTTTTTGCCAGTGGGTCCCCGTTGGTTCTAGCAGCTTCCTAGTATATCCCTTTTCTGGTAATTTCGTCCGAATATTCATCTGACGTGCGCAAGAGTCTAGGTTCGACGTATCTTCTAGATGATCCCTTACTTGGCCTCCAAGTAATGCGGATTTAATTACCCTAAAAGGGGTTTAATTAAGCTCTTATTACTCCTTTGCCCTTGAACTCTGGGTTTACCTGCAATAAAGACCAAAACACGTTTAGACCAACAATTTATTCATAAATCGGTGGGAAAATGTGATATAATAATGCATATTTGTAGACTAATCAATTATGGTGTAATGACTCTTCGGACTCAGAGGCTGACGGAATTGGAGTTGACACATAACCCAAACCCTTTCGAGTTCGATGGTATTAGTCAGGGGTCTTCCCTTTAGGAACGAAAGATCGAAGTAGTGTTCTTCTTCCTTTGCCGAAGTTCAAATTAGGACCATTTGTTAGATCATACCCCATCCTATCCATCATTCTTAGTACACTTGGCTCATAATGAGAGAACTGAGGAGATTCGTTCTCGCTTTCTGAGTCTTTGTGAGATATCAATTTGGACTCAATTCTTCTGAAAAGAATCGATTTTTAGCCTCTGCGTCTTGCTGGACCCATGAATACTGATTCTTGCGCATTACCGATATCTTGGTACGTTTTGAGGGATGACTTCATTGGTACATGCAATGATGTCAGAGCATCCATTGCCGACAGAGGTCATCACCCACCTCGATACTAGTGTCTGATGGCACTGAATCAGAAGCAAACACAGAAAAGTAAGCCAAATTTAACTCTTCATTAATATACCACTCGCCTACATCATCGGCGGTGTTATTAACATCGAGCTTATTAATGCTCGTTACAAGTGGATTTTATTCCCACACGCACTTTTCTTCCACCTCTGGCTCAGTGTCAGCTTCGTTACCAGAGTCTGGTTCCTCTGGCTGTAGGTTCTCATTTGTTTCCAGAGAGTCTTGGTACAGGAGGGAGTCTGTGAAATAGTTCTCTACCCCTTGAACGGATGCCTTTCAGCAATCAACGTTCGGACTTTCCCACTTTCGTCAATGTACTTCATAACTTGATGGAGAGTGGAGGGGACGATGAAATTACGATAAATCTACGGTCATCCTAGTAGCAAATTGTACGAAGTATCGGCATCGATTACATAGCACGTCACTTCAGACTTTAGGTCCCCGATCTGAGATTTGAGCTTAATCTTCCCCATTGGGCACATACCGTTGGCGTTAAAACTATAAATGGTGATTTGGGTGGCGCTCAATCAGTGGGTGAGAATTTCTAAGTGCTGCATGCCCCGGCGAGGCATGATGTTCAATGCGGATCCTGAATCTACCTGAATGCGATTTACTTCAGACAATCCAATATACCCTGTGAAGTATAAGGGCCGATCATACTTCCCCTTAAGCTGCATGTCATCTGTTGTGAAGGTAATGCAAGGGACATTTTGGGAGGCATGGAGGCAATCCTCTACATCTTCCTCCTGTGTTCCAGCCGAGATCTGGGCCATGAAGATCTCAGCATCAGCTAGGGCTTCCCCCAGAGCTTCTCTTGTTGACTTTAATAGTCTCAGGAGCTCGTAAAGGGTGATTCTGGCTGGGACAATTGAGCCAGGACGTCAAAGTGGTAATGTGTTGTGGATCCTTCCGCGTTGTCCTTTGGGAGAGCCTTGGAAAACTGAAACTCTTTCTGCTTCTCCACCGGTTGCTTCACGAGGAGCTTGGCTGACTCTGTACTAGATTTAGGAAGGCATGCCACCATCTCGTAATACTTCTTTAAATATGACTGACCCAAACGAGTTTCTATCACGAGCGGTTATTGAGTTCTGCGGCAAGGACGATTATCTCCTCTTCCGAATCAGTTAGTGAGGGAACATCGGTTTCTGCTTCCTGGGAAGAAGCGCACACCACGTTGTAGGACAAAACTTTCTCTTTGCCTTTGGACTTTCTGTTGGTAGCAGTAGTCCATTGTTGGCCTTCCACAAGGTCGGGATGAACCCGTATAATTTATCCCTAAGGTGTGGGGATAGGTACAAGACCATTCTCTTATTGGTGATGCGGGTCTGTATTGATCATTCTTAGTTCTCCTCTTGTGATGGGAACTACTCCGGACGGTACTGGAGGCAGTTTTCCAAACTGAAGAACTGATGTCATATTAGCCGTCACTTTCTTCTGTTATGGGCGGAGCTTTAGCACTTCTGCATCGATCAGAGCTTAAAGGATGTCTTTGAAGACGTAACAGCTCTTGGTGGAGTGCCTTAACATCCTATGATGCAGGCAGTAGTTAGGATTATCGGACTTTCCGACTTCTTCAGGACGTCTAGCTTCAGGAAGGCTCAATCTGTTGCTCTTGTTGAATAACTTGAACAACAGATCGACATGCTCGTCTTTGAAGGAATACTGCTTGTTGACGAATGGCTGACTTGAAGAACCACCTCCCCTAACCGGCTGAGGTTTGACGGGGGATTTTATCTCCGTCGCCAAATTATCTTTTCTTTTTGATTGAAAAGATGTTCTGGCATGCGCCTTGTCGATTTTTCGGATCGGGGTTTGTTTACTTCTACCCTAACCCTGGCGATAATTTCTTCAGCCTGTTCACCTTGCTGGACCAATTGCTTTTAGGTGCGGCTTTCAGTAACTCCTATTTAAACTAGAAGTGAAGTTTGTAGATTGTGGCGGCATGTTTCTACTAGGGTGGCCTGGGTCATACCGCTGGGACATCGGAGTGCCATATTCTGAAATCATTCCACAAATATTTTGACTGACTCTCCCTTCGCTGCTTCGTGGCCAGGAGAGTGGGCATTGTAATCTCCGAGTCATCTTCAAAGAAGCGTGTCAGGAAGAGCTTCTCCAAATCACCCTAGTTTTTAATGGAGCCTTCTGGGAGTTTTATGAACCATTCAAAGGCAAGCCTTTTAGAGTGCCAATGAACAAACGTGCCAAGATGGCATCATTATCTACCACATTTCATATCTGAGACTTGAAGTAGTAGATGTGTTGGTTTGTGACCCTTTGCCGTCGAAAGCCTGTAGGGTCAGAGTTTTGAATTTAGGAGGGTATGGGACAAGGTCCTACTCGGCCGGATATGGCCGGACTACTCTTACTTCTTGGAGGCCTTTCCGGTTGGTAAGGGCTTCCAGACGATGCTCCAATTGACTCATTCTTTTGGAATGAATGCCCCTATTCTCCGGGCTGCCTTCCTCTTTAGATGAGGATTTAGACGAATCGGAATTAGATTGCTCCTTTTCCTCGATATGTACAGAAGATGAGCTTTCTCCTTCTTTCGTTTGCAGTTAGACTTCTTAGAAGAAGTTTTGTCGTTTGACTTCCTCTTGTCTTCAAGCAATTGTGTGAGCATTTGCCTGAGGGTATCAATAGATTCTTGTTGAGCGCGAATCATATCGAATTGTTCCCTCTGGATCTTGGCTTGCTGTTCAAAGTGCCTGGCCGTCTCCTCGGGAGTATTTGTCATGTACACAAAGGCTTCCTTCTCTATGGAAGAGTTCGAGGCCTGCGATTTTGCAACGGCGGAATGTGATTCATTTACTTCAATGCCCCGAGCTAGGGCACTGTAGTTGATCGGGGCGACCGCACTAGTGCGAGTGCGAGTATGCCGATACACTCCTTCTGGTTATGTGTCAGACTCATCAGAGCTGACCGCCGGTTGTTTTTTTCCTACTTCTGCTTACCATGTTTGCAGTGACTTCAGGGTACTCCATGTCAGAGAAGGCTCCCTTTCTGTGAGAGCGACGCTTCTTGGCTGATCAGGAGGTTGAGGTCAATCGTCTGAACACCGACTGTTTGCTTCTATGTGAGGTGCAGCGGCATTCAGAGAGCATTGCCGTGATGAGCCGTTCACAGCAACAAGACGGAGTGATCTGATTAGCACTCCTTTTCTTCATCAAATAATCTCTTAGATTTGTCGGAGGAGGACAAAAGAGATCAGCCTCGGGTTGTCGAGGGCTTTTCAGCTTCTGAGAGCTATCCTTGCGTCGCAAAGCTGAGACGCAGAGTTCTGAGACGCGGAGTTCACATCCTGTAAGACAGACGCGACTCTCGCATTTCGGCTCGAGAACGCAGGCCTCGCGTCTCTGGTGAGAAGGGATGCGGACCTTGCTTTGTTGGTTATCGCGTTTAGCTAGTGACGGTTGAGATACTCAGATTTTTAATTCCGCGTCTGATTGGGGAGACGCGGTTCTTGTGTCTCTGAGAAGAGGTACGGACCTCGCGCTGCTGAACATCGCGTTTGGGAAGTGGAGCTTCAGAAACACAGGCCTGGTGGGCTTCGCGTTTAGGTCTCCAAACGCAGACTTCGCGCATCTGACGTGATTCAGGGGAGACGCGAGCTTGAGCCTCGCGTTCTGTATCTGCTGGACAGGTAATTGTTCCAGCTTCTCGCGCCTGTCGTTGACGCGCGCGTCGTCTCTGTCGTAGTTCAGCGGTTACGCCGTACGGGTTGCTGGGAACCCCGGTGACCTGGAACTGAGGAAGAAAACGGGCACGAACAGGCTGAATATCAGCAATGCTAACCTCGCAGGTCTCATGGAGATGTTGACTCGGGTGTTACGTGTGATATGATTAGCCATGGTACTCTTCTTGTCAGTCGTATCTGAAGGGATCTCAGAGTGAACTGAGAGCGAGTGCCCAAGGAGACCTTGCAGTACTGCCGCGCTCTAGGGCTCTTGGAGCCAGAAGAGAAGAACTCTTCATATTTTGCCTGGTCGAACTCGACATGAGTGATTCGACCAATTTTCCCATGTAGGTGACGTCACCTTGCACCACAACTTGCTCATCGGCAAAGAAAGTAGTCCTAAGCCGAGTCGCCATCTCTTATTTGGTAGGAAAATCAAAGATTGAAGTGCAAATTCTTTATTTGATGGTAAAGAAAATTACAGCGGATCAATAATCCTTTTATAAGAGATGGGAGATATTCAAGCTCAAGCTTCTCCTTTATTTAATGCCGAGTTCTTGATGTGGTGATGGAAAGTGAATCTTGTTTTTCGTTGACCGGGTGAACATCAAGACTTCTTGGGAATCTTCTTTTTGGATGGTGAACGAAGTAACACAGCTTCTGTCCAACAAAAATCTCAAAGAGACTTTAGGCAAGAACAAACTCTTACGCAGCAAGTTGTTAGATGAGTTTAACTCTCTCTTTCTTTTAGCTGGAGATCTTGATGCTTTTACGGCTTACAACCGAAGTTCTTCTGACCAGATTTTTCTCCCGACCCCTCTTCCATAGCAAACTGGGCTATTTATAGAGATTTCAGGGGGGTAAAAGTGTCCCCCCTAAAAATACTCCTTAATGGGGAGTTAACTCTCTCATTTCGTGGCAGTAATTGACCCAGTAATGAGGGCAGTTATAACCGAGACGCAGGGTTCCTCTGTAGTTGAACGCGGGCTTCGAGCCTCGCGTTTAACCATTGAGGTAACGCTTGAACTTTGCCTTTGGTTGAAATGTGAGCTTCAAGTTTTGCTTCAAACTTTGTGTGAGACGCGGACTCTGGGCTCTGTGTCTTGGTCGTTGTGGTAAAGTAGAGACGCGAGTTTCGACCCTCGCGTGTTACTGCAGTATGCTGAGACGCGGGTTTCGACCCTCGCGTCTTGGTACTATAGTGATGCTACTGCAGTATGCTGAGGCGTGGGTTTCGACCCTCGTGTCTTGATACTGTAGTGATGCTACTGTGGTAAGGCTGAGACGCGGGTTTTGACCCTTGCGTCTTGGTACTGTGATAGTGGCTATGATTAGCCCTGCGTCTGGAGTTTGGACTCTACTTTTTGATTACTTGTCTTCAGTGATTTTTAGACAGCCTACAAGAGGCTCATGGCCTATTTATAGGCTCGCTAAATGGCCATTAATTAACGGCATAAAAATCAAAATCATTCTTTAAAGGCCAATTAATAACCTTAAATTTGCGACGCGAATATCAAATCCAGACTGAGTGAGACACGTGGATTTTTGCTCCGGGAAGTCCTAACGACACGCGTCCCCAACCGTCAACGCCGACTTTGCCTCGAAAGATCCAGTGAGATCTTTGCATCTCTATAAACTGTATGCGATGCTTCAAGGGCCACGTTTTGAAATCCACGTCCCTTCACAAACTAAAGGTTGTGTTCCCTTAAGAGAATGAGGATCGCGTCTTTAATAATTCAGGGTCACGTCCATCCTTCAATTCAGGCTTCCATCCCTTCATCAATTTAGAGCGATGTCTTCAGAGCCTCGCCCTCCAAGTGAATCAGAGCTGCGTCTCTCAACATCCAGAGTCGCGTCCTCCAAACAATTCAGAGCTGTGTCTCTTAACAATTTAGAGTCGCGTCTTTCTACAACTCATAGTCGCATCTCAGCAAATGGGTAAGGATTGCGTCTCCACATTAGTCAAAAGTCAGTGTCTAAACTTCACCACTTAGAAAATTCTCTAAGTGTTGGGATCAAACGCAAGGCTTAATGAAGCTCGCGTTTAATAAGCAGACACAGACTCAAGCTGATGAAGCGAAGATGCAGAGGCCGTCAAACCCGCGTCTTGCCTACCAGTGCAAGAGTCGCATCTGAAAATCAAACACGGGCGTGAGCCTCACGTTGGCGGTTCAACTCAGAAAAAGCTTAAGAGTTAAGATAACTCTTCAAGTTCTTTTAATGTGAAAACTGATTCGGTTGGTTTTATTACCTGAATTGAGGACCTCTTGCGTAAAGGAACCTCTCATTTGAACTTCTGGAGTGACTGCGCTCGAGGAGGAAGCCACAAGCTTGGTCTTTGGGGCCATCTTGACGGTGAATTCTTTGGAAAAGATGAGAAAAAACGGAAGAAAAAGCTTGAAGCTTTTCTTGAAGTTCTCAAAGTTCTGGACGCAAAGATCAATAAAGAAGAAAAGAGTATAATAACTACTCTTGAAAGATTGCTGTCTTTTTATAGACACAGTAATCAGCCAAGATACGTGGCTCGTATCTCGAGATCGATCGTTGCCAGACGCGTGGCAATGCGCCCAGAACACGAATCTCACATTTTAAGAGAACAACGTCTCTTCAAGCTCCACCAGACATGTGGCAACGCACTCAGAACGCGAGTCTCACGTTTAATAGAACCGCGTCTCTTCAACAAAGAGAGGTTCGTATCTCCACCTCGAAGTCTGCGTTACTTCAACAAAGTGAGAGCTGCGTCTCCACTTCGAAGACCTCGTCTCTTCAGTATTCTCTGGCTCACGTCTTGGCAAAACAAGAGAGTTGCGCCTCTGTTCCTAGCGAGAGTTGTGTCTCTACTATGAAGCAAGTTCGCATTTGTAACGCTCAGAGTCGCGTTTCTACATCAAGTGAAAGGTGCGCTTCACTTTGAAGGAAACTTGCACCATGGCAAAATAGCATAGCCGCGTTTCTTCAACAAAGAGAAGTCTACGTCTCCACCTCAAACTCTGCGTCACTTCAACAAAGTAAGAGTTGCGTCTCCACTTTGATGCTTGCGAGTCGCGTTTCTACTTCAGATGAGGTCCGCGTCTCCAAGGCAACATGACCTTTGCGTCGAAAAGATCTGTATTTAGTCTTTGCTTCTGCAATTAGTTTAACAGTACACTGGCGAAAGTAGATGACTATTTTCTCGGTTCAACAGTACACCAACAACCAGCTTAGAGCGTCGAGGATTCCTGGACTGCGCATCTAGACACTCATGACGATCATCTCTGGCGGCTTTAAAGAGTTTAACAATACACTCACAAAGACCAAGATCCAGACAAGATCGAACTCAAGGTATCTCAGGAGATTGCCAGCCAGTCTTGAGAGCTTCTGCCAAAAGAAAAGTCTAAAGTGTTTCGAAACCCGTCCCAGCCAACCGCGAAATTTTGAAAACTTTGGAGGGGGTTCTGTAAACTGTCTAAAAATTACTGAAGACAAGTCGTCAAATGCAGAGCCCATACTTCAGATGCAAGACTGATAAAAATTATTGATGAAGTGTCAAGACGCGAGGCTCGAAAGCATCACCACAAAACCAAAATGTAGGGCTCGAAGCCTGCGTCTCAGCATCACTGCAAAGCCAAGACGCAGGGCTCGAAGCCCGTGTCTTAGTATCACTGCAAAGCCAAGACGCAGGGCTTGAAGGCCGGCCCGCGTCTCAGTAGAGCTCGACTCCCGCGTCTCAATACCACAGCAATGCCAAAATGCAGGGCTCGAGGCCCGCGTCGAGCATCATCTCAATGGCTAAACGCAGAGCTCAAGCCCCCGTTTCAAATGCATATGAGTCATGCGTCTCAGTTATAACTACCCCCATTATTAGGTCAAGTACTGCCCATGTAATGAGGGAGTTAACCCCCATCATGGAGGACTTTTAGTGGACAGTTTTTCCCCTAAAATCCTTATAAATAGCTCAGTTTGCTATTGAAAAGAGCGAAATTTTTTTCAGCTGAGGAATACTCATAAAGAGTTAAACTCTTCTACCAACTTGCTGGGTTCAAGTTTTTGCCTAAGTCTCTTTGAGATTTCATTGGATAGGAGTTGTACTACTCCGTCTGTGATCCAAAAGAAGATTTTCAGAAGAGCTTGACGTTCACCCGGTCAACGGAAAATAAGATTCACTTTTCACCGCTACGCAAAGAACCCAGCCTTAAACGAAGTGAAGATCTGAGTTTGAGTGTCTTCTCTCTTTATAGTTGAACTTTTAAGTTGTTATAATTTTCATTGACTCAAGGAAAATTTGCAATGCACTTTCAACTTCCCCCCTACACACGTCAGAGTGAAGCGAGGAGGAGAAGCAGTAGGATGGAACTGAGGAGTTGGGAGAGATTTATAAGGACAACCGGTGGTGGGGTTTCAGAGCAAAGATGAGGAGTTGATTTCGTGTGGGCCATTGGATCGTGCCACGTTAGCAATCCGAGTGATGAGGATTTGGTTTGGGTTTTAAGGCAGGGGTTGGCAGGATTTTTAATTTTTTTAATAGGAAACGTCATTGGTTATATTATAACCAACATCTTTTCTTTTTCATTTATTTAAAAAATGTCAACCGTCATTAGATCTCTATGATTTAACAGCGGTTCACTAGAACCATTGTTAAATAATGTTATGCAACAACGATTTTAGTGAATCGCTGTTACATCTTAGGAATTTAAAGGCGGTTCTTTAAGAACCGTAATTAAATCCATCCTTTTAACGACAGTTCTTCAAGATCTGCCGTTAAAACCCGTTAATTATTTACAAAATTGTCACCACATGTTTTTACATCGTTTTAAGTGAAAAACGACTTTAAATGTGTGACATTTAATCTATAAATTGTATTAGCAAGCAGAGTAGAGGAATGGGATAGTGAGTTCTCTAATGGGTTCCCGAGTGAGTTATGGGCGAGGGTTCTAGCAGACTGTAGAGGTATAGGGCGTGAGAGATTGTAACGGCCGCGGGCCTCTTCTAGAGAAAATAAACAAAAAAAAAAACCTAGTCCAAATATTTCCATTCAAGTTTTTTGTTCGAAAAGAGTTTATCAAACTGAAGTCCAAAAAATTCACAGAGTATGATGCTTTATCTACATTTTTCTTTTCTTTTTTCCTTTCCCTCACCTACTTCAAATTCTATTTGTAAAAGAAAATTTTTCCTATCGCGCTTCTCGGTCAAGTTTGTCAAGGGCAAGCGTGTACATGAGAGAGAGCACAAAAGAATTGGACATATTTGATTCCCCACGCAAAGTTTTGCACTTTAATTCTCCCACGTGTTATTCTTCATTCTTATGAGAGAGAGAGAGAGAGAGAGAGAGAGAGAGAGAGCTCTGGCATGGGATAAAGCAAGAAAGCAAGCAGTAGTACTCAACATAGCTGGTCTCTAGTTGGATGGGCACATGATGCCTGACAATCCAACGGTAGGTTGACACGTGTTCGCATGCAGATCCCCCGGACGAACAATAACTGAGTAATGATAACGATGATGATGAGCTCTCAGTTCCATTCAAACAAGGGGCTGAGAAGAGAGATTCCCGGCGCTCACGTGAGACAAGAGACCTTGTCTCATGACGTTCCCCATTTTAGACGGGTTAGTTTATAATTTAATATAATAATACTCGTAAAACGCATCATAATATGGTGACAATTAATTTACTTGCAGAATCTCAAGAACACTTGGGAGAATGAAATGCTCCGAAGATTCTGCCAATTCTTTTGCTCCCTCATCTCTCTTCCTCTCTGACATTCTCTTCTTGGCGGTGTGATCAGAAAAAACTCACTTCAAGACAGCTAAGAGAATGAACTTTGTTTTTCTTCCGTTCTTAACACCGTTTCTTTTCATTTTGGCGTTATTTGGACAATACATTTCATGCACGTGTTTTGCACGCGTCAGTGTACATGTGTAAAAGAACTTGATTTTCTAAGCAAGTCTGAGTGGATATCAGTGATTCTCAAGTGGGTTTCACTGGTTGAAAGACGAACAACGGATAACACAATATGGGTTGAGATTTATTCTCATGTCAAAACTATAGGTGAGCCTGAGTGGATATCAGTGATTCACAAATAGATTTCGCTCATTGATAGACAAACAATAGTTAACACAATATGGGTTGAGATTTATTCTCACATCAAAACTTTAAGTGAGTCTTAGTGGATATCAGTGATTCTCAAGTGGGTTTTGCTCGTTAAGAGGCAAACAACGGATAGCATAATATGGGTTGAGATTTATTCCCACATCAAAACTTTTGGTGAGTCTGAGTTGATATCAATGATTCTCAAGTGGGTTTCGCTCATTGAGAGACAAACAATGGATAACATAATATGGGTTGAGATTTATTCCCACATCAAAACTGTAACGTCCCAATCTCGCAGGTACAGAGATGTTACTGTGACGTATATACATAGGTCGAAAATATCCTCACATATATACGCTAAGCATTAGTACATGCAAAAATCAGAATACGAAAGTACGTGGTATATTATACATTCCAACATAAGAGTACGATTACAAAGTTTTTCACAGGATGTGATACAATATTACAAGAATATTACAACACTAATAGGCGCAAATGCGAGATTTCAAAGAGATGTACAAGTATAAACAGTACAAAAGGCGCTTACGAGTTACAGGAGGAAAAACTCGAGAGAAGAGCAGGGGGCCTGTAAGGATAGGGCTTCGGACGGTCTGTCGATGATCCATGCTTCCGCTGCGCATCTCTAATTAGCAACTGAGAGAATCCACAAGCTTCAAACTCCAAGAACTGAACATGAGGATCCAGGGGAGTCAGAACTCCCTAGTGAGTGGTGTTGCGAATGCCAAGTGGCGCGCAAAGATAAGCACACATGTATCGATAAATCTGAATCATAAACATGCATTGAAAACCTTGTCGTGAGTACAGGAATACATTAGCAAGTAGAGAGATAGCAAGTGATATCGAGCAGGGAATATGCATAAAAAAATATTAACAGGACACTAGTGGAATAGAACACAGATGGCAAGCTAGAATGTAAACGACTATAATATAAATATAATAATAGTAACAAAATTAGAAATCCAAAGTAAAACTCGATGAAAGAAAATACAGCAATACCAGCAATTCAAACCCAGTTTACGACTTCATGAGATAAGTACGTGGAATAATCCAAATAAGGAAACCCTCATCTAGATACCTTTATCACATGTCACCGTAATCCAAGTATATTGTAACGCCCCGATCCTAAAGATACGGAGACGTTATGGCGACGTACATACGCAGGGCGGAAAACCCTCACGTACGTACGCTAAGCCTCTGACGACCCTGGGTTTGTGTGCCCAGGTTAGAGATCCAGGCTATCGTCTTGTCTGATAGTCCATTGGAGTCACATAGGAGACTATTCATCGAGATCATTCATAGGTATCGTTGTGTTTTATTTCTGTTATCGTATTTCTCCCAGTTTTCATATCTGTTATGATCGCTGACCTCTTTCTGCAGGTATTCAGAAAATGATTTTTAAAACTGAAATCAGCTCAATCAGACTACTACGGAGGTCATATCAATTTTGTACGTCGTATCGGGTACTGATACGGTGATACGTACACCGGGGATCAGGGGGTTACATATATACAACACGAATTGCAAAACACCACAACGAATTATTGATTAGCACTTTATTATTATTATTACTCGTCTGACCCATATATCTAACTATGTGTACAGGCGTATGTTCCATCCCACATACATCCATATGTGAGTAAGTCGAGGTTGCTATTGGAAACTAATGATGAAACCAATGTGTTATGCTTACAGTGAGCCTGTACATACCCGGACCACAGCCCAGAATGTTCCGGTGCTGACCCGGAACCTGCTGCTAGGAAAACAGGAGGCGGGTCTTATATTATCCCATTCAGGAATATTACAGGAGACAGGGAGTCAGCGCTCCCCTCGGATACCTGGAGGTCCTCAGGTAAATCCGAAAAATGGAGTTGCACAATATACCTAATACCACCGTAAACATATTCACTACTTGAAGTCCATCAGTTTCCCCCTTACCCGGTATAGCTTGTCCTTTTATAGTTTATTATTAAGTAATTATCATACTTATGGGAATAACAGGAGTAGGACAAGTTCAGATTTTTAAGAGTACATAAGTACTATAAATTTAGGTCACTGTATACAATATAAGATAACAGAAGGATTTCCGTAAACATGATAATCACGGTCAAGCAGTAATATGTCAGGTGGCAGGTGATGAGTGATATCAAACAGGTGTTAGGTGATAACAAGTAGGGTTAGGTGATAGCACGAAGGAGTCAGGTGGTAAGTAATAGCATGTCAAGTGGCAAACATAAAAGATATCACTATATAAGAAAATAGTACAGATACAAGAGATCGGTAGGCATACAGGAAAACAGTACCGATCAAGAGATCGGTACGAATATAAGAAAACAGTACTGATACAAGGGTTCAGTACAAATATAGGAAAACGATACCATTTCGGAAAATAGAATAAATACAGATTTCAAAGTCTTCACAACCATCAAGAAAAAATAATAGTTGAATTAACAAATAGATAAGCGGACATGCAAGCAAGCATACTCTCAAGCGAAGCAAAACAAGCTGGAGTAAAGCTAACGTATAGCGCTAGACGCCATCACGTTCGGCGTGGTTACTGCTCGCGGTAAGCCTATACGCATATGACAAACGAGCGCGTGAACGTTGTTCTACCGCGTGTGGTGAAGCCGCGCTCACGACATAACTACATTTGAACGGAGTTAGCCGTAAAGCGTTGAGCCCTAGGTCCGCCTACCAGGCGAAGCTAGTAGACGTAACGGTCGCAACGCATTCCTCTTTCGAGGAAGTGGGTGAAAAGCCTATAAGAGCTGAAGGGCCGGACGACCAAGTAGATACCTGCAGAGGTGTTAGTACCAAATACACGCAAGCACACATATAAACATGATAATGACTAAACTTGGAGTAGTGAAGGCGGGAGGCTAATGTTTGGACACATATATTGCATAAATATTATGACATTCATACATATATTCTGTAATGAATATTGCAAATAACTTGTCTTAATGTCCTAATTTATGCAGGGTATGATAGGGAGAAGATAATCACGAAATTTATCCAATTAAATTTAAAAGTTCAAATGAAAGGGGATCGATTCAAATCCAAAGGTTCTAAATGCTATCTTATCTGAAAACTGGATATATCAGATAAGATAATATTATCTAATTTCAAGAGAAAAATGAATTGTTTGAAGACCCTATTTGTTTCGCTGAAGATAAGTGAATATCTTATCAATTTTAGAAGACAAATTGAAAATTCAAGAGGATAAACGGATAGAGAAAAGATCAACGGATGAGATGAAGCAATTTAGATTCAGATTCAGGCTGGATATAGTTTAGCATTTTAATCATAACGTTCGCTACTGAAACTCAAATCTAATGATTCAAGATGCTACAGAAAGAAGACTTAAATGTCTTCAATTCTTATGTTGATCACTCGTTCTAATTCTATCATTTGTTAAGTGATATTCAGTAATCAACACGCCAGCAGCCTGCAGATCAGAATTGAATTTCTGGATAAATCAAATCAAGTTTGGAGATAAGGGAAGGATTAAAATTCAAAAATATTCAGATCTTCTTATCTTCATACGTTTTCTATCCCTCTGGTTTTCTCCTATAAATACCCTCATACCTCGAAGTCAAAAGGGGGCACCACTTCAGAGAGAGTTTTACTTTAGATTTTTCTTTTCTTCTTCAATATAATTTTATTTTTCCTTTATTTTTCTTTTTAGCTTAGGTTAGAGAGAGTTACATGATTAAAAGAGAGGAAGAGTTATTATAGAGTGACACAATTGTAATCTTTTCTTCAAAAAGCTTATATTAAGGTGACAATCAATAGAGGTTTCCTGCTTTTCTTCATTGTGCTCTGATTGGTATCCAATATTGCATATTTTACATCATAATTCCCATGCATATTACAAATAAATATGTGATTTTTACTCCTCTTCTCTACATATTTGCAGGTACACACTTAAAGGAGAGATATCCAAATAATCACTTAATTAACACTAATTAAGTGATTAATCAAGATTAAAGATAAAGCCAAATTCAAATCCAGATCCAGAGAAATCCGCGCAACAAACGAAGATTCTAGATATACCACGTGGCTAACAACCTTGTAACTAATCTCCACCAGAAAGTTGTTAGCCAACGGACTCCAAAGTGCCGCGCCTTGCCGCGCCCCCACCGCAAAATCCGGGCCGTTGGATCTCAGATTTTGCGCCAACGGACTTGCTCTCGAACCTTCACCTGGGGTCTATAAATATCTGCACTTGGACCTGCGAGCAAAACTGAATGGAGAAGAGAGGAAAGTTAGTGTGTTGTAATTTTTAGTTGTTTTTCTCTAGGTTTATTTCTTATAGTCCCTCTTCTTCTTCCCTAGAATTCAATGTAAAAGAGAGTGATTGTGAGGGAGAGAGCTTGTGTAATTAAGGGTGACACTTGAAGCAACAAGGATTGATCCATCCTCCTTCCTCTACTTGAAGCTTGGTTCTAGTTTTCTTGCATTCTTACTTGCTTTATTTCACTTCTTGCTTTAATTACTTGCAATTTACTTCCATGCTTTGTTTTACCTTTCTTATGGCTTGTTCTAGCTAATTCTTTCTCCATGTACTAGTTTACCACTAGATTTGCCATCTTAACTAACTCAAGTGTGATTGCTCTACTTTATCTTGCAAGTGTATGATCTTCTCTTCTCCGATGGTTAAACCACCGTCTTCCAAGTGAGAAAGCAATTAGGTCAACACGCTAGACGAACCCTACGCCAATGGAGTGACAACATTAGGCACGCATTCGCTATCAAGAAGTCTAGTAAGTCTTGGCAAGCTAGCAAGGTAAGCTAGTCATGGTGTTCTTTCATTCAAGCTTCTTTAAGTTTTCTATCCTTTTCTTGTGAACACCACATCCACTTCTTGATTTCTTTTCCAACGACTTCCACCATGAACATATCCATCCTTCCTTTTAGTTTCTTTTGCATTTGATTCACTAAGTTTATAAGCAAGAGAAGAATACTCGTTTGTTCACTTCACTACCACACGTAAAGCTTCCATCGCGAGCTCTCCCTGAGAATCGACTCGGTATAGTCCTATGCTATAGCGGAGACAAGAAAGGGTACATCAAATACATTCTTATACACATAATAAGTACACCTTCTTAGTCTAATCAATTTTTGGCGCCGTTGCCGGGGAGAGCGACGTTATTTTTGGTTTAAAGTGAAGTACTAAACGATTCTTCTTCTCTGTTGAAGGTTACAGGAGAAGAAAACATGAAACTATTCATTGCAGTAACATATAAGTGGACCTGGGCCTCTGCTCAAGAAAGCAGAGCCCAGGATCCCTCCAAAGTGCCGCGGATCCATAAGATTTGCCGTGGAAACGCGGCACAGAGGAGTTCACTCCTAACAAAATTTCTGCAGGGGCTTCAGATCTGCAAAACACATCTGCTGCTATACTTGAAATCCTGTATTTTTTCACCATATACCTGCTAAATTAAAAAACAGTAAAAAGTTGGTTGAATTGTTAAAAATTGTTTTAGACACTTGCATTTTAGGCACGTGTCTCTTCAATTCTTTACTTTTACTGTTGAAGAGTGCTGGAGGCAAGGTACGTGTTTTGCATTGCATTTAGACTAGGACAAACTCCTTGCTTGATTTTCTTGCTTTGAGTGTATCCTAGCTATATTTCTTGTACACTTGCACAATTCAATTCTAAGGGCATACCCGTAAATAAGATAAGGTGGGGGAGGTCATTACCCTTTCCTTAGCCCGAAAATCATTTACCCAAGCACTCACTAACCCAAGCCCTAATTTAAAATCAAGTAGACGTTGGCCCTAGGGACATCTCGGACTCATCTAGGAGATTATCCTAAGGGGGAAAAGTGTTGGAATTTAACTCTTGCAAAATCGGTGTCTAGGAAAGGGGTTGAGGCCGAAAGCCCGAAGGTTGCTGGTTACTTAATTAGGAACGTCTTCGGACGGAAAACCTCCCACCAACCTTACCCTTCCCTGGCTGATTAGCTTGTGGTTAGAGTCTGCACTAAACCTCCCGTGGACAGTCTATCAGTTAGGAGTCGTCTAGGTCCTAAGTTTACCCTAACTTAGGTTAGAATTTTTTTCTTTTGTTTGATTGTTTGTTTGTTTGTTTTTGTTTGCGATTGTGTGATATGGCATTCAACAATTCTTTCAATAATAATCCATATTTCACACCATTTCCATATTCGGATAATTCCAACCCGGTGTTTTACAATATGCACCAACCAAATACACCGGGTTGGCCTTATCCGAATCAATATGACCATACACCCCACCTAATGATTATAATGTCCAAAATAATTTCAACTCTTCATCGAGTCATTGGGGATTCACTTACCCCGAGTCAAATTTTCAAAATCCTTGTCCATCATATTCACCTTGTCCACAATATTCATTTCCCGAGTCCACGTCATACACTCCTTTTTCTGAGCCTCCATTTGAAGACAAATCTGACTTATTAAGGAGTTTAGAAGCTAATTTACAGAGAGCTGAGCAAACACTTCCTGAATTATTTCCCTCTCCAGTTCCACAGTATTTTCAAGAGTCTTACTCAGTTCCACCATTTCCTAATGAACAACCATTTGTCATGGAAATGAGTAAAGATTTCTTGTGTGAGTCCACTCTTCCATCACCACACATTTTTGACTCACACTATTCACAAACTTTCCAAAGTCAAGATTCCTATACTCCCATTCTAGAACAATCATTTGAAGATACATCAATTCTAGAAAAGAGTATAGACATCTTGCAAGAGTCTATGTTACAATATCAAAAATCACATGCCAAGTCTATCAATAGTGTGAAAGAACAATTGGATAACCTTCTTAGGAAAGAGGAAACTCTATCCTATCAACATTTGACTAATCCAGTTATACCACACTCTATTGATATGACTCAAGACTCTTGTCATCTTGGAAATCCAGATTCAATTTCAGCACAATTACCTGAACTTGTCCAAACTTCAGATCCAATTAATACATTGGCAAGTTTTTCATTTCCTAAACTTGAACTTGTCCAAAATTCAAATCCCGTTGACATTTTGGCAAGTTTCTCATTTCCTAAAAATGAACTTGTCCACACTTCTGATCCAATTGACAATTTGGCAAGTTTTCCTTTTTCTGAAATTGAACTGGAACATGAATTTGATCCTGAACTTCCACTTGATGATTCCAATTTACTTCCTGATTCAATCATGACTTCCATATCCTTACCTAATTTCAATCCATTTCCCAAGTCAGAATTGGATCCATTTCCTATCCATTGTGAAAATGAATCACCAATCTTTTATGATGATCACATAGAACTTGGCCAATTCCATACTTCTGAAAATCCAATTGATAAATTGGCAAGTTCTCCACATTTTATTGAATTACATGAGGAATGTGATCTTGAACCCCAACTTTGTGATTCAATTCTTCTTCCTGATTTCATAATGACTCCGGTATCTTTACCTCACTTTAATTCTTTCCGGAATCAACCTTGGATCCTTTCACAATTCACAATGAAGTTGAATCAACCATCTTTGAGGATCATGTCGAACTTGCCCAATTTTTCACTTCTAAAGATCCAATTGACATTTTGGCAAGTTCTCCATTTTGTGGAATTGAATTAAATGAGATATGTGACCTAGATTTGCACATCTGTGATCCAGTTTCAATCCCTGAATCATTATTGACTCCGGTTATATTACCCAATTTGAGTAACCTTCTAGAGCCAGTTTGATTCCCATCCTTCCTGAACTGGAATTACAAATTTTTGATAGTCACATTCCATTGTTGGACAATTCATGTGGACTTGAGTTGACATTTCTTGACTTGGACCCAATTCCTAAATCCATTCCGACTCCTGAACCTTATCTTGACTTCATTCACTTCCCTGAGTCGGTGTTCCTTTCCGAGTCCAAGTCAATTGTTTTATCATTCTGGGACAGGAGTTTGATGAAAATGACTCTGAAATTATTAGGAAAATCTTGAAATTAGATGGGCTGGTCATGTATATAATTAAGAGCACACACGCATGCATCATTTTTATGGGTCATATTTCTGTGATTTTTGTGGGTTTCTGAAAACCCAACGCAAAGTTGATTGGGCCACCTTTCGTGGACCAATCAGACCACCACCGGAACCACCACCTTAAGGTAATTTGTTCCTCCCCTTTCCATTTTGTTTCATGCATACATATATCATGATGCATTGAGGACAATGCATGAAATAAGTGTGGGGGAGGGTTTACTAACATAGAGTTTTTAGATTTTCTTTCTTTACATTTCTTTTAGAAAAAAATAATAAAATTAAAAAAATAATAATAAAAAAAAAAATAAAAACTTTTTGAAATAAGAGATAAAGTTTTGATCTATTTTTAAGAAAATTAAGATGTATCTTAGAGATTAGAAAGCCTTAATTATGATATCGTAAACATAGTTGAAATAATAGATCTTGTTTTATAGGCTAAGTAAGTAAAATTGAGGAGATATTTTTATCTTACATTTTTTGCCTTAGATAATATGCACTTCACACTTACACATTTCTTGGGATGGAAACAAGACCAAAAATGCCATATATATAAAAATAAAAAAAAAGAAAAAAAAAATATATATATATAAATAAAAGATCACTTATTAAGCTGGATAACTATGCCTCAAGAAGCATGGTTACTCACGCCTAACGGTGATCTCACTTATTAAGCTGGATAATTATGCCTCAAGAAGCATGATTATTCACGCCTAACGGTGATAAATAAATAATCCCCTTTAGTTTTTGTGGCCTTTTCTACTCGAGACCTTAAACCCGAGGGATGTTTTCTCATCTGGTGCCCTAAGACCGTCTGGTTTGGGAGTCAGGGTTAAAGGCTCGCTACAAGGGTAGACTAGAAAGCCTAGACTAAGGGAAGATTAAATAAAAAAAAAAAGAAAAGAGAAAAAAAATATATATATATATAGATAAATAAATGGCTTGATGGTTGGAGTTGAAATCCCAGGAAATTTTCACTTACACGGTGTGCATACTATCTAGGTTTATGAGAGATAAAATATTCAATCCAATTTTGAATTCTTACCTTAATTAAAAACAAGATCTTGCATGGAGACTAAGTTTAAGAAAGAATAATTATAGGTGGACTTATGACCTAGGATCACTTATATTTTTGCGAAAATAGTTTGTAAACATGTCTCTTATTCAAAATGCGTTTTCAAAAACACTAACATTTATTTCTTTCTTTATGGATTTTGTGGGTGTAATCCGCTGAAAACCCTCAGGAGACAACACTCCTCCTCTAGGGTAACCTAGAGGTTTAACGGCTTGTTGCACATGCTCAGTGCAATCGCGTCACCTGCGAAAGTGGTGTAAATAAATTGGTAGTTTAGATTTTCTTTTTCTTTGTTTTGCTCAGGACGAGCAAAAGAATAAGTATGGGGGTGTGATTGGTATCCAATATTGCATATTTTACATCATAATTCCCATGCATATTACAAATAAATATGTGATTTTTACTCCTCTTCTCTACATATTTGCAGGTACACACTTAAAGAGAGATATCCAAATAATCACTTAATTAACACTAATTAAGTGATTAATCAAGATTAAAGATAAAGCCAAATTCAAATCCAGATCCAGAGAAATCCGCGCAACAAACGAAGATTCTAGATATACCACGTGGCTAACAACCTTGTAACTAATCTCCACCAGAAAGTTGTTAGCCAACGGACTCCAAAGTGCCGCGCCTTGCCGCGCCCCCACCGCAAAATCCGGGCCGTTGGATCTCAGATTTTGCGCCAACGGACTTGCTCTCGAACCTTCACCTGGGGTCTATAAATATCTGCACTTGGACCTGCGAGCAAAAACTGAATGGAGAAGAGAGGAAAGTTAGTGTGTTGTAATTTTTAGTTGTTTTTCTCTAGGTTTATTTCTTATAGTCCCTCTTCTTCTTCCCTAGAATTCAATGTAAAAGAGAGTGATTGTGAGGGAGAGAGCTTGTGTAATCAAGGGTGACACTTGAAGCAACAAGGATTGATCCATCCTCCTTCCTCTACTTGAAGCTTGTTCTAGTTTTCTTGCATTCTTACTTGCTTTATTTCACTTCTTGCTTTAATTACTTGCAATTTACTTCCATGCTTTGTTTTACCTTTCTTATGGCTTGTTCTAGCTAATTCTTTCTCCATGTACTAGTTTACCACTAGATTTGCCATCTTAACTAACTCAAGTGTGATTGCTCTACTTCATCTTGCAAGTGTATGATCTTCTCTTCTCCGATGGTTAAACCACCGTCTTCCAAGTGAGAAAGCAATTAGGTCAACACGCTAGACGAACCTACGCCAATGGAGTGACAACATTAGGCACGCATTCGCTATCAAGAAGTCTAGTAAGTCTTGGCAAGCTAGCAAGGTAAGCTAGTCATGGTGTTCTTTCATTCAAGCTTCTTTAAGTTTTCTATCCTTTTCTTGTGAACACCACATCCACTTCTTGATTTCTTTTCCAACGACTTCCACCATGAACATATCCATCCCCCTCTTTTAGTTTCTTTTGCATTTGATTCACTAAGTTTATAAGCAAGAGAAGAATACTCGTTTGTTCACTTCACTACCACACGTAAAACTTCCATCGCGAGCTCTCCCTGAGAATCGACTCGGTATAGTCCTATGCTATAGCGGAGACAAGAAAGGGTACATCAAATACATTCTTATACACATAATAAGTACACCTTCTTAGTCTAATCA